>CM040241.1:21061530-21335292 GCA_022545495.1 Chrysanthemum lavandulifolium | reverse complement strand
CTAGTTCCTATACAAACAAAAGATAACTGGATATTTACATTTGAAATTATCTAACATAAAGAACGATGTTATTCTAACTTTCGCAGCACATGGACTGAATTTTTGTCATATGAGTTAGTAAATTACAACCATTTTTATTTTTCATATACAAACTTTCGTGCCTTGCAAAAGCACTTCGCATGCCATTCATATATTTGATATACAATACTCATTAACCTTCAACTTGTTCATGGCAAAAAAAAAAAAAAAAAGTTCACAAACAATTACCACCACCGAACAAAAAATCTCCTGCAGCTACAACATTCTAGAGTTGAAACAGTAAGAGCATACAAAATATCTCCTGCAGCTACAACATTCTAGAGTTGAAACATTCTAGAGTTGAAACAGTAAGAATCACATGCCAACAAAATAACAGCTGTAAGCACCATGTTGAAACAATTATTGCAACATGATTCACGATCTCCACCATGATTCATCATAGACCATAACAATAATTGCACTCTTAAAAATAATTGGGACATTTAAAATTTAAGTTTTAAACATTTATACTCTTACATGATAAAGACAACTAAAACAAATGTGGAGGTATAAATATTAGTTTTGGATATTTATACCCTTACATGATAAACATAACTAAAAATAATGTGAATGTATAAATATTCAAACACTCAAAATATGAGTGTTCTAATTATTTTTAAAAGTGTGCAAATTATGAATCATGGTGGAGATCGTGAATCATGTCGCAATAATTGTTTCAGCATGGTCTATGATGAATCAGTTGTTATTCCTAACAATAATGAGGAAAAAAATTGAAATGCAACAAATGTAAAACATTTTAAAGGTGTTAAAGAAATAAATAAAAGACAAAGTAATAAAGTTAGTGAGGATAGGTATGGAGTGATGCTAGTAGTGGTCAACTATTGGTTGGTGATGTGTTTTTTTCTTGGCCATCCACAGTAAAAGAGGTTGATAGAAATTATACATAACCTCACGTTTACATTGTTGCAAATGAAAGAAAAATCAATTTCTCTTTTTACCATCACTTTTAGCTTCTTTTATTTTTTTTTTAGATCGAAAGTTAAAGAAATTTGTAATGGCAGAACAAGCTGTTACTTCCGTGGTTGGAAGGGTAAAAGACATATTGTTTGGGAAAGCTAAAGAGGAGATTAGTTACATGTGGAACTGCTCTAAAAACGTTAAAGATCTTGAGATAGAAAATGAGAAACTAACGGAGATGGAGGGAAGGGTTGAACAACAGATAGAAGTAGCAAAAGATAAAGGAGATACGCTCTTTTTGGGTGTGGAAAAGTGGGTGACCGAAGCTAAAGATCACATAGCTAAAGCAAAAGAAGTTATTGATGGGTTCCAAGCAAATGCCGACAAGACATGTTTAAACTTAGGAATGTGTATCGATCTGGGCACCCTTTATCATTACGGTAAGAAGGCGGCAAATTTAAAAAAGGATGGTTTACTTGAAACACATCGACGAGCTGGTGAGAGATTTGAAAGTTGTGTTTCTGTTCCTGCTCGTACACTTAGAAATCTAGATTTTTACGAAAGGCATAACATTGATGATCTTAAAACGCATAAGTTGTGTTTCAAAAAGATTATTGAATCCATTGAAGATGACAGCATTCAAATCATAGGAATCTATGGTACAGGAGGTGTAGGAAAGACCACACTAGTCAAAGAAGTTGCTCTCGAGGTGAAAAGTTCATTTGTTGATGTGACATTTATAACGGTCTCACAACCCGTAGATGCTGAAAGGATCAAAAAGGAGGTTGAACCGGCAGCAAAACGAATTATGAATAATAATGACGAGAAGATTCTAGTCATTTTAGATGACTTGTGGGGGGAACTCAAGCTGGATGAAGTGGGTATTCCTTGTGGGGCTGAGTACAAGAATTGCAAGATTTTGTTGACATCTAGAAGCGAAGATGTCTGTAAATCAATGAATGCTACCGGTTTAATTGATGTAGGCTCATTGAAAAAAGAAGAAGCATGGATTCTTTTCAAACGTGTGGTTGGGGATACTGTGGAGACCGATGAGAATTTGAAAAAAATTGCAGAGAAGGTTGCTGAAGGATGCGGCGGGTTGCCGCTCATCATAAAAGCTGTTGGTGCTGCTTTGAAAAATGAAAGCATCGAGTCATGGAAAAGAGCCCTCACACAACTAAAGAAACATACAACGTCATATATAGATCCAAAGATAAGTTTAGCGTACTCTCATTTGCAGCTAAGCTATAATTTCCTTGAAAGCGGAGAGGCGAAATTATGCTTCCTGCTGTGCAGTATGTTCCCTGAAGATTTTGACATTCCATTAGAACGTTTGGCACAGTATGGGGTTGGTCTAGAAATTTTTGAGGACCTTGATAGCATGGAGGATGCAAGAAATCGAGTTCGACATGCAGTGAAGATCCTCAAATCCAGTTGCTTGTTGCTGGATGGGAAGGATGAAGTAACAGTAAAAATGCATGACGTGGTTCGTGAAGTAGCGTTGTTAATTGCTTCTAAAGGTAGCAATAAGTTTTTGGTAAAGGCTGGGATAGGTTTGAGAGAATGGCAACCAAGAACTAAAAGGGTGAAAAGTTGCACAGGCATCTCACTCATGGAGAATTGGATTAGAGAGCTTCCTGATTATGAGCTTGAAATTCCACACCTTGATATTTTCCTTATACAAGGAAATTATCTGCATACAATTCCTGATAACTTTATTCTAGGCGTGAAAGAAGCCAGAGTTTTAGATTTTGAGCGGAATAGTATATCCCTCCCACCATCACTGAAGCAACTTACAAAATTGTGTATGCTCAATCTTGGTGGGAACGGATCTCTCCGTGATATTTCTATACTTGGGCACCTCAAATCACTTGAAATTTTAATTCTCAGTTACACTGGGATTAAAGAAATTCCTCAAGAGATCGGAGATTTGGTCAATTTAAGGCGGCTAGAAGTTAGAGGATGTCACGGTCTATCTCATATAGCACCAGGTGTGATGTCAAAGCTCCGTTGGTTGGAAGAATTGCATATTGGATACTATCCGGTCGAAGACGGGAATAACAAGGGTTTTATGGAGATAGGCGAACTGTCGACGCTAACATTTCTAGATTTATTTGTACCACATGTGCATCTTATTCCTACTAAAGGTGTGTGTTTTACAAAATTGAAAGGGTTTGTCATACAAATCGGAGACATACAATTCTATTACGCTATGGAGGTAGTACATAAAAGACTCGATTCGGGAATGGAAGATCTCGATACCCCATCCATGTTGCAACTTAAGGAATTGATCGAGTTTAGTGATGGTATAATTTTTATCAGGTATACAATCCAAAAAATATCGTGCCTACAATGTATTGTGAAAGTTTGGATGACGTGCCTACGATCATGTTATCTGAATGTCACAATCTTTTGAGTTTAGTTGAGTACTCAAGCAATTGGGATGTAGAGATAGAAGAACTTGGTGGAGAAAATACAAAGAAGCAATTCTTTTCTAAGTTGGAACACCTTATTCTGTTTTATCTCTTTGAGTTGCATGTTCTATGGAACTGTCGAGATCAATATATAAGCCTCAAGAACCTAGTGACAGTCCATATTGCTTTTTGTCATATAGAGAAACTATTCTCTGTTAATGCAGCACGAGGGCTTGTCAGTTTGAAAACTTTAACAATACGGGATTGTAGCAGATTAGAGGAAGTGATATGGGACGGGGATGAAGGCGATATGGACATGGCTGAGTTTCCTCGCCTTGTCAAGATTGAATTAGTTAACTTAGGAAGTCTCAAGAGCTTCTATGCTGGAAAGGTAAACATCAAATTTCCTTCCTTGGAGTTTGTGGAGATTAAAGGTGTAACAGAATGGACGAATGGGGTCATAATGGAACCTATGTTACACCGAATCTCAAGCGCGTGAATAAGGTATGGATATTGCCATGATGAAAATTATTTTATCTAATAGGTTGAGACAATTGCTCCCCTGCTCACCTCTTTATGTTACTGTCACAGGCAATTGATGATTTCCAGGCTATGCATGACCCCTTTATGATTTCCCGCGAAGAATGGAGAATAGGTATGTATTTATTTTCAAAAACTCACTTTTATCATTTCTTTTCAAAAATTAATATCTTTCAAATCGTTAAGCGAAAAAAAATATACCATTACGACAAACATTTAATTATTTTTCTATAGATAAACACTTTGATATACTTTCGATACAAAAAAAATCGTGTTTTTCACTTTTTTTTACATTTTTTCGTTACTGAAATTTGCATGAAAAAATCACATGTGGTTAAACACTAATGTGAATATCACATATAAATTTCGTATGTGATTTAACACTAATATTACATGTGATATTTAAATTAGTGTTTAATCACATGTAATTTTTTATGCAAACCTCAAATTCAAATTCAAAAAAAAAAAAAAAAAAAAATTTAAAAACGTGAAAAAATGATTTTTTTCTTTTTCAAAGTATATTAGAAAAATATAATTAAGTGCTCGTCGCGATGATGTAATTATTTTCGCTTAACGATTAATGGTTTAAGAGATATTTAAATTATAAAAATAAGTGAAATAATAAAATATTTTTAATCTCAATTATTGATTTCTTTTTAAATTAAAGGTAAGGATGAATCACTTAGTATATGTGATAAAAGTTTGTTAACTACACTATAAATTGGTTCGTAAATGGGCAAATTACAAAAAAATTAAAATATTTTCGAAAGTTACACTAATATTTTTTTCGCCAGAGAGTCACGTGATGTTACAATAATTTTTTGTGTTATTTACCACATCACAAGAAATATGCATAAGAAATAATCTTGAAGTGTAAATTTGATGCCTACTTTTTGATTATTCATATTAAAGGATAAATTTGTATCAAAGATGATTGAAGTGAAAATTTGTAATTGCACTAACTTGAAGTTTTTATGCGTGGTCATATAGAACAGGAGGATGATGACCTATTCAAGCAAGTTGTTGGATTCAAAGGACGGCGCACATTACATTACAAAAGAGTTCAAGAGAACTGAAGGAACTGGAAGTCTGATTGTCAAGAAGTCTAAGTATATTCAAGCAATATTAGTTTAAGGTTTGAGCTTGGATTTTCATCTTTCAACTCATTGCATGTTTTACTTTTGATGTTTCCAGAATATTTAAGACAAAACCAAATTAAATAAGATGTGTTTGAATATTTGTAACTCTTTTAATTCAAAACAAAAATGACCTTGTTGAATACACACTAAAGCAGTTGATTAGCTCAGCTGCAAAATAACCATTAAAAGTCATCTAAAACTACTCACTATAAAGTATTCTATTACATATTTACATGTGTAACTACTACACAAAAATTTGATTAGATACGGTTTTTAAGGCCATTTACTATGGTTTTAAAACCGTGGTGGATATGAGCGTACAAAAAAACAAAACCATTTTCTGGTGCGGTTTCAAACCGTAGCAAAAAATTGTTATTTGCTACGGGTTTTTTCCTAACCGTACCAAATTTGTTCTATAAGCGACCAAGAATTCCTCTTTCTCGCTACGATTTGTTAGTAAACCGTACCAAAATCATAAATTTTAAAAATAATATTTGTTTTCTGCTACGGTTTGTTAGTAAACCGCAGTAAAATCTGTTTCATTTAAAAAAATAATAATTTTTTTTCCAGAAACTGTACATGTAACTAAACACTACCATATATCTTTCCAAGAACCTGTAACCAAACACTACCATATATCTTTCGCAGCAGACCCGAACATTGCAGCATACACAAACAAATATTCAACAAATTTAACATCTTATGTAAACATCAACCAACGCAACATCCGAATTAGACAAAAGTGTTATCCATTACAATTGTTTAAACGACATCATCAGGAAAATATAAAACCTTAACTATTGAGGAGCCGTTGTATCTAACGGATAAACGACAACCCTATAAAACTCGTTCAACGTCAAATAGGCAACTTGGTCGATCTCCAGCAGTGTTAGAGCGCGTGTGTCATCCCAAAGCTATAAAAACAAATAAGAGATATGTATAAACACAATGTAATAAAGAGTAACAAATTTAATCACTCAAATGTCCTCACAATCAAAATCAATGAACAAGTCTCAAATACTTTTATAAACCTGGTGACAGTAACCTAGCAATGATACCCGTAGCAATGCATATAAAACATAATACAAGTAGTGGCCAACCAGTTGCAAGGGCTGCAACAGCAGCCGACTGCAATCCCAACAAGTTACTTCAAAACTACCTAATGCCAAACGGCCCTAAAGGGGTACTTTGAGCTCTAATTCAAGTGGCTTATAAAATCCTAAAATAAACTAAAAATACCACGATAACCACAACCAACCAAAGTGCTTAAGTTCAAAATTTCAGCCTAAAAGGATCTAATATGAGAAAATTAAAATTCAAAACTAAAAGGGATTGGGACTTAGTGTCTTGATGCAACAGGTTATAAAGGAATATGCGACTTAAAACAGGCAAGAATAAGCTATTGCTACAAGCTCCTAAGGTGTATCCTAAACTCAGAATTCTAAAACTAGACCTACAAGCTACTTAGGAACCTAAAGTGCAATCAAAAAGCTCAAGTTAATAAGCATAAAACACATTTAACAATAGCTGATATGGGGAAAGATATTGAACTATTTGAGGATCAAAATGAATAAACTAAGAAAGCCAATTACCAAACCAGTGAAAATCAGACAAAATAGGTATCGTTGAGATATAAGAAAATGTTTTTCACACGCTCGATTAAAATCATTCATGAAGCGGTTATGGTTTTTGCCACATGGTAACTTCTTATTGCTAAACTTAACTTAATACACAGCCCCTTGAAAATCTTTGGATCCCCTTGATACACCTCGCTTACCCCGATTCGACATTGTATAAATACCTAAGATGTTGAGTACTTGAAATGCATGTTGATCAATAAGCTTAGTGAGTTCAAAAAACATCAGTAGTAACAAAAGCCATCATGGTTTGATCTTAATGCTATTGCAACTATTTTTAAACTACATTGCATTTGATTAAACCTGTTTGTGGAACATTTAGTTGAGTATGAAGTAAGCATGAACTAATGTAATAGATATAACCTCTAATATATCACCTCATTCAGTAGAAGCAAAACTATTTCACCAAGAGACTAATATAGACAAACAAACAAACTTAAACTAGCTACCATAACAAAGAAATGTGCTTAAGTATTAAGAGCTTATGGCTTTATTTATGTATGAAATCTTTCTGAGGTTGTAAAAAACTACATAAGCTCTTGGACATAAGCTAATCTAAACACCACAAAAGTAAAACTATGCTTAGGATATGATCACACGTAACAAAGAATGCACCTTGAATGAAATAGATAAAATACAAGTAAAAATGAGTTAATTGTTCTTTTTCGATAAATGCCGAAGCTTGCATATCCGATATAAATTGATTTGAAAGATAATTACCTATTGCAAAGTTGTCCACACACGTTCTCTCAATTAGTTTGTATCAAAAGAAGTACCGCATACCCTTTACTGTTGGGCATCTAATTACCCCTTGTTCGGATATTTATTAAAGAAGCAGAGTACTAAGTCGAGACTCGTATAAATACAAATCTAGTTCCCAGTTTCATAAACCATTCAGATGCTTGCTCATATGTATCAAGGCTTACATGATCTCAAACTGGTTATATATATGTTACCAGCTTTAAATACGTTCTGATAACCAAAACAATATACTAATACATGTTGCCAAGAAATTAATTATATATCATATCTGAACAAATAAAAAAAATTAATGGTTATGTTTTATGTTGGTATTCTGATCTAATTTTATGCGCGTACTTACAAAAGGTATACTCATTATCATTTGATATTCTGAATAGAAAATTGTACTCATTGGTACATTTGTCTGATCTTATTATCTTAAACTGTTTTTATATATCTATTGTTAACTTTCTTTATTTGCTAGATACACATCAGATGAACTTAAGATGCCTTGTTCAGATTATAAAATAATGTTTAGTGTTCATGTTAACTCAATGATGGAATCAGGATTCATGTGGCCATGAATATGAAAAACATGCACGACAATTTGTATATCATATAATTGATGTTTTTACTTACTGTTACTTAATCGGGTCACCCGATAACCCGAATCACCCGACCCGACATAACCCGACAACCCGATTCTTAATCGGGTCGGGTTGCGGGTCACTTTCAAAAAATTCAAAACCCGACTCAAGCCGACCCGATAACACCCCTACCTCTAATATATCAACATATTGTGTCTAGTTAACTACTCATATCCAGTGACTTGAATATATCTTGCTTCACGTACTTCTCTTAGTCTTAATAGTTTCAATCCTATACCTTAGCATATAAGTAAAAAGTCAAAACAACAATATTAACTCTCCTCTTGATCTCAACTAAAAGACTTGTTTTCCCACCCCTGAAGAAGTGTTGCATTAATTTATCCAAAAAAGGAATGTTGCACTTACAGTTAGCTCATCGACATCCACAGTTAAGAACATAAGCGAGTCATGTTGCACTTACAGTTAGCTCATCGACATCCACAGTTAAAATTCACCACAATCTGTTGGAGAAAATGTCAAAGATAAGAAAATGTCAAAGACAACAAACAAAAGGTAAATACAATCATGTTTTTACAGTTCTATTAGTCTTTTACTCAGTAAAATCGAAAAAGAAAAACAATTAACTTTGAAGCAGGTCACGAAAAAAACTAATAAATCTCATAAACATAACATAAATTAATTGATATATCCTTAGCTCACTATTTTCAGTTTATAAACTTTTTCAATTTCAAACAAAGGTATGAAAAAAAAAGCATAAAATCAAATAATTAGTATAAATAGTTACCACAAAGATGAACTCAGAACTTGAAGAAATTAAACCGAATAAAAAATCAAACTCAAACCCTTTTTTGCCCTAATAGATATGATATTTTGTGTTTTTGTAGATGATTTTCTGATAATTGAAAGATTCAGTGGATCAATTGCAGGATCTAGAAGATTTTGTTCATGGCAGTGACAAAGGGAGGGGGAAATTTGGGGGCGAGTATGTGTAAAAAATGTGAAGTGGGGTTGTGGTGGCTAGGGTTAAGATTTTTGGAGGTCCAACTAGAAAAAAGTGGGAGAGAAATAATTCTTCTAAAATTTTCAGATACAAACATAAAATTAAAAGTTAAATAACATGTAAATTAAATATTTGAATAAGTTAAGGTCTACAAATTTTTTGAAACAAATAAATAAACAGATAAACGTCTTCTTAGATTTTTTTAAACTCCTTTCTTGGTCGTTCACTTTTTCCTGCGAGCAAAAGTATAATTAACAAGTTGTACATATTTATTAGTTTACGTTTAACAATAAGAATTTTACAATGTATACAAACCTCCGTTTGGTGCCAGGTGTGTCAACCCACAATCCTTCATCATGGTCAGATCGTAATATGTGGTGTCACCATCTATCGGTGGAATACCCTCTGAAAATGGTGGTAGCTCGTCAAATTGGTCATATTCTTCCTCGTCAACAACATTATCAACACCAAGTATATGCCGTTTACCAGGCATAACGACGTGCCATCTTGGATTGCTAGGGTCTTGAACGAAAAATACTTGTGTGGCTTGCTTTGCGAGAATGAAGGGTTCGACATTACAACCGCCGGGCCCAAGGTCAACAAGTGTGAAACCATAGTCGTCAACTTTAACACCTGAGCTATTATTTACCCACTTACACCTGAACACTGGTATTTTGAAAGAATAGTAATCCAGCTCCTAAATTTCTTGTATCACCCCGTAATACGACTTCTTGGTAATCCCTGTGGAGGCTATCACTGTAACTCCGCTATTTTGCACTCTATTATTTTCATCTCGCATCTTAGTGTAAAATGTATAGCCGTTAATTTTGTATCCTTCATATGTTTTGACAAGCAATCTTGGCCCCTCTCCTGGCTTTTCCATTATTTTATCGACGTTTGTTTGACCCACGCTTGCTGCCACTTTGTCTTTTAGACAAGTAGCAAAGTGCTCATTATGCCTCTTCGTATACCATGTCTCTGTTCTACCAATGTTTTCTGCACGTAACTTTTCCATATGTTCATTAATGTAAGGAGCAACACACGCCATATGTTCAAGGACTACCAAATGTGCAATCTCAAAAAGCTCATTGTTTGGGCTTGACTATTTCGATCCAATAGTACCGGCCCCATGAAGTCTACCAACATGACGACTTTGAGGAACGCCGATACCTTTGATACCTTCCAAATAGTTTGTATAATAGTCGATGACCTCCTCAGAAGCATATCCTTCAACAATACTACCCTCGCGTCAAGACCGGTTCCTTACATACCCCTTCACGATGCCCATATATCTCTCAAAAGGGTACATGTAACGTAAAAATACAGGACCGCAAGCCTTAATTTCACTGACGATGTGAGATACTAGATGATCCATAACATCGAAAAAGGACGGCGGGAAGTACATCTGTAAAACCTGAAAATCTAAAACATGAATAAAGACTAAATTACCCTTGAAATCGAAATTATAAAATACGTAAAATACATTTATGTTCATTTAACGAAATTAAAATCTAACTTATGAATACTTAAAACCTAACGAATATATTTAAGAAATCGACATTGTATGACGAAAGTTAAACGTCGAGCGTAAATAGTTGGGCCGTTCGTATGGGCCTCGCCTTTTTGTTTATTTATGATCCGATGGGCCGTATGGTTGTCCGGTTGGACTAGTGAGCCGAGAGTCCAAGAGAGCCCAAAATGGGCGTGTGTGTTTTTGTTCGGTTGGATCAAGCCGAGAGCCCACCCCCTCAAGCCATAACCGATTGTACCACCTATAAATACAAACACATTAACACATATTGGAACCCTAGTTTGCAAGTTTGGTATTTTCTTTGCCTCTTCTTTTTCTTCTTTCTTTCGGCCGACTGCCCCCTTGGTGTCGAAGCTTTGTTTCCAACGAGCAAGGCTGAGGTATAAACATATTCTTCTCGTCTCACTTTGATACACCTAACGTTATTATATGTTGTAACATGTCTTGTTTAATCGGAGCTTGTGTTTTGTCGAGCCACATAAAACCGAACCACATATATAATAAATCGCCAAGGTAACATGCAAACGTGAATATGTAAAGTACGAGGAGTTAGGGTTTGCGTAAAGCATGGAAGTCAAACATATATATTAGCCGAACCAATTGATTTGTGAACCGTATCATGCGCGTGTGTTGTGAGTCAAAGGAGCTTGTCGATATATAAATATATTACGTGTTCGGTCTTTTATGAAACCATGTGTGTGTGTGTCGATGTGTATCTAATCCGGATGGTGAGTGACTTGTGTTGTCACATGAAATCATAAACGTGCATGGGTATAAAAGTCGACGATAATATGTGTATAAGTAACGTATGGTTAAAGTCATGAAGGTGTTGAGTAAATAAACAAGAGTTAATGAGTTGTGTGAGTCGATTTGAGTATGAGTAGATGTTTGCATGTGTGAGTGCGTGCATGGTGAAGCATGAAAAGAAAGGTTGTTTTCATACGTGCTAGGTCAAAGTAATGAGTCATTAAATGACGAACATGTAAAGTAAATGCACATTAAAATGATATTAAAGAGTGGGAAAACCCTAGAACATAAATGAGAGTTGATTAGGGTTTGAAGCTAAGTATATTAATTCGTTATTTCATGTGTGAGTTATGACTTTTAAACTATTTTCACACTTAACCCTAAACTCTAATAAATGACATGATGAACCCTAATCTACGATATTGATTATAAAACACTTAAGTCTCATTTAACTATAAAACCCTAAAGTATCAAGATCATTAAATATACTAAGTATGAACACCAAATATTAAAAGATCATTTCGACGATTATGAAATCATAAATAACATGTATGACCGTTAATGTGTATAGGTTCGTGAAGAAGGAGTAATCCTTTGCTTTCCGTATTTACTTTTTGGTCATTTGCTTTGTAATAAGGTATGATATTCGACCTTTTCAAGAAGGTTCCTTATAACGTTTTCTTTTCGTTAGCTTTTATATTAGGGTTTCTAAGCCTTTGCTATGAACCCCATTCGTTTGTTTTGAGTCGCTTGTTTATCCGAACTCGATTTCAATTATGAAACATCCGATTTTGAACTATATTGATATGAAAACTCGATTTTGAAAATATGATTAATCTTCGATAAAGTATGATCCGTGTCGGTTTTGACATTCGATTTGACCTAAGATAGTTTGACACCCGAGCCAAATATTTCACTAGTCATGGGGTTCCATTTCCGTGTCATTGATGCACTCGACATGACTCTAGGGCATAAGTGATGTTCGCCACGCCCCTTATCTCATTATCATTATGAGCTCAAATTATGTTATATGACCAATATTTGTCGTGGGCGATGGATGCATCCTAGATCTGTTATCTCGTTATCGATGATTGATGTCTTGCATGCACGCCCTTCATAACTCGTAGGTCTCCCTACAAATGTTTCCTTATGTGTATATGATTATGATTTGATATATGTTTCGGCTCGTGGTAGTTAACTATAAACCTTATTCGATATTTCGATTTATACTCGAAAATGATTATGATTTTGCTATCTTCGCTCACTATATTCCGTATTCGATTTCGTTTCGTATTTTCTTTGCTTTTATATCTGTTCACTGAGCTTTTGAAGCTCAGCCGTATTTCTTTTCTTCCGCGGCAGATATCTAAGCATTGGAGCTTGGATGAGTGCATGAGTGGACTTACCTTAGAGATATTTAGCTTTGATCTTATGATGCCATTTAAGACTTTACTATTTCAGATTATTTCTATTGGAATTTATTTTCCTTTGGGACCTATGTATTGAAGTCATGTTGACTTGAATTATTTCATCATTTATGTTAAGACTTCTTTTAGATATTTATGTTTGCTTTGATATGACACCATTATGTGTGATTCCTTTACCCTTGTCGGGTCGGGGCGTTACAATTTATGGTATCATAGCCCTAGGTTTTGTGACCCTTAGAGCTTAGGCTATGACCTGTGAGGATTGGGTAGACTTTAGGATTCCTTCTGCGTACTTCCATTTCAGATCTCACCTTTTTTCATTTTGCTAATCGTTTGAATATCGCTCGATTGTTCAAACCGTCGTAACAGAAACTCGGAAGGGGCGATGATGCTCTAACATGGATGCTGCGATTGCTAATGCTCTCAACACTCTTTTCCTGGTCTCACCACACATGAGATGATGACACAGGTGATCAACAACATTCGTGAATCGACCGGTGCTTGAGTAGTGGTGGAGGTAATCAACCCACCAAAGATTCACACTTGGCTCGAGCGTTTGGTAAGCTCAAGCCTCTTTCTTTTTCACCGCCGCTACTCCCACCGAGGCCGAGGACCGGATCACCATATTGAGAAGTCGTTTAAGTATTGGTTGTGGAGCGAGTTTAAGACTCGTTGGCTACATTTAAGTTGGAAGGTGATGCATTGAATTGGTGGAAGGCACTCAAACAGGGCAAGAGGAGGAGATGCTTTTGCTATTACTTGTACCGGACTGAATTTCGTACTCTCTTCTATAACCACATTTCCACGATGTCGAAAAGAAAGGTATGAGAGGATTATCGAGCGATTTACCAGTTTGATCATGAGAACTCCAATGAGTACATGGGTAGGTTTATGAGGTCGGTAAGTTTTGTGGGAACGATTCTTGGAGATGGTAGGTGCCAAGCTAAGCACTTCAAGGGGATCAAGAAGTGGGTGTTGGACCGACCGCTAATATTGAGTATGAGGATGTGTCGGCCGCAATGACGCAACTCGTAACATTGAGATCTTTCATGAGGTGTTGGGTTCCAACAAACGAACCGTGATGGTGATCGGGTTCAAGCTAGGATTCAAAGTAATGATTATAAGGAAATTCGGCAGGAGTTATGATTCGAGGGGTCAAGTGGATAGGAGTTATGATCGGAGGTCGATCAGAAGGAATGTTGACTCTAGGCGCCCGGAGAGAGGAGTCGATAATAGAAATGTGGTAGGAATGGGAATGATCGCCGAGTCGAGTAACAATAACCGCCACACAACAAGGATCGATCACCGAGGATCATATCGGTCGTTCTTCAGATCTTCAGTCGACAAGGACAAATGAGGTTTTGCCTCCCCACCTCTCTGTACTACTTGTGGAAAGGCTCATCCGTGGCGGTGTTTAAGGCCACCGGTGGATGTTTCTCTTGTGGTTCAACTACTCACAAGATCAAGGATTGCCTAAGAGGAACCCGCGATTCTGAAACTACATCAAGCCGCCACCTACTACGGACGTGTTTATGCTACTACTCGGAATCAAAGCGGAGCGCACTTCGTGTACCATTACGGCACTCTTTACATTGATGATTTTATGTCTTCGCTTTATTTGATACCGTGCCACACACTCCATTATATCTCATCACATTTGCTAAGAAACTTAATATGAAGCCCAAACCACTAACAAACCACTTAGCAATATCTCGCCTATGAAAACCACATGATCATTGATCATAAATACGTTAAGTGCCCTCTTCGCTTTGATGACCGTATTCGCCTCGCAACTGTATCCTCTCGATATGGTCGACTTTGATATCATTCTAGGCATGGATTGGTTGGCTTACCATAGAGCTTCCATCGATCGCTATGCTAGAACCGTGATCTTTGGAGACATAAAACATCCCAATTCATTTATTATGGTTCTCAACCCCTCAAATCATTAAGCTCATTTACTGCGTGAAGGCACGAACCATGATTGCTCATGGGTGCCAAGGTTTTCTCGGCATCCGGCAGGACACATCTTTGGAGAGTCCTAACATTGAAAACCTTCGTTGTTTGTGAATTGATCGACGTTTTCCCGATGAACTTCGGTCTTCCCCAGCTAGAAGTTGAGTTTAGCATTGAGTAAATTCTCGTGTTGAACCAATTTCAAGGCTCCGTGATCGTATGGCACCAGAGAACTCAAGGAGTCAAGGAGCAGCTGCAAGAGACGATAGAGAATGGATTCATTCGACCCAAGTTTCTCCATGGGGTGTACTGTTTTGTTTGTGAAGAAGGATGGAAGCATGCGTCATGTATCGACTACCGTGAACTCAACCGTATTACTATTCGTAACTGCTATCCTCTCCGCCACGTATTGATGATTTGTTTGATCAACCGCAAGGAGCTAAATTATTTTCTAAGATTGATCCGAGATCCGTTATCACCACCACGTGCGAGGAGCAAGATGTTCCTAAGACCGCTTTCGCACGGATATGGTCATTATGAATTCTCGTTATGCCTTTCGGTTTGACAAATGCGCTCGCGTGTTTATGGACCTAATGAATCGTGTTTTCCATGAGTTCCTCGACAAGTTTGTTATAGTTTTCATCGACGACATTTTGGTTTACTCAAAGTCTCAAGAAGAGCATGAACAACATCTCCGAATAGTTTTGGAGATTCGAGGAAGAAGAAGTTGTACGCAAATTTTCAAGTGTGAGTTCGGTTAAAACAAGTCGCTTTCCTTGGTCATATTGTATTTGTTGATGGTATCACCATGGATCCGTATAAGGTTGAGGCTATCACTAAATGGCCAAGACCTACGACGTGGATCGAGGTTAGGAGTTTTCTAGGACTTCTTGGTTACTACCGACGCTTTGTTGAAGGTTTCTCTCGCTTAGCTCTACCCCTAACCCAACTGATGAGAAAAGGTGAAAAGTTTGTATGGACGGATGAACGAGAAAAGAGTTTTGAAGAGTTGAAACGAGATTGGTGTCCGCCCTATTTTGACTCTTCCATCCGGTTCGGAGGATTTCAAATTTACAAAGGATGCATCTAAGAAAGGATTGGGCTGTGTTTGATGCAACATGGAAAGGTGATAGCTTACGCTCAAGACAACTAAAACCTTATGAGGAGAATTATCCAACTCATGACCTTGAGTTAGCTGCAGCGGTGTTCGCGTTGAAGATCCGGAGACATTACTTGTATGGAGAGACGTGTGATATTTTCACCGACCATAAGAGTCTCAAGTATATTTTCACCGTAAAGAACTTAACATGAGACAAAGAATATGGTTAGAACTTCTTAAGGATTATGACACCAACATTCAGCACCATCCCTAAGGCTAATGTAGTTCTTGACGACTTAGCCTAAATCGCATTCTTGCAAGTATTGAAATTGAACCTAGGATTCTTCGTGACTTAGAGCGTTTGGATGTTGAGTTGTGCGTCGAGGTTTTGATGGATACTAGGCTAGTATGAAGGTGGAGTCGAACCTTATACCGCAAATCAAAAAGCTCGGAAAGATGATGGCGGTTGTGGGCGTGGCGCAAAATGTTGAATAAGGTAAATGACGGAGTTTAAGGTTGATAATGACGGAATTGTATGGTATGAAGATAGGCTTTGTGTTCCCAATGATCCGGTGCTTCAGAGAAAGTTATGATCAAGCTCATAGTTCTCCTTTCACTATCCATCCTGGTTCTACCAAGATGTATAGGATTTGAAGCAAGATTTCGGTGGAATGGCATGAAGCAAGATGTGGCGACGCTTGTGTCGGTGTATGATTTGTCGGCAGTTAAGATTGAACATCAAAGGGCTAGTGGATTGTTACGACCATTGGATATTCCAACATGGAAGTGGGATAAGATATCTATCGATTTTGTGACTGGGCTACCTCTTACCGAAAGAAGCATGATGCGATTTGGGTAGTTGTTGATCGACTAACCAAATCGCTCATTCTTCTACCAATCGAAAGGATTATGGTATTGGTAGATTGGCGAAATTTTTCAAAGAAGAGATAGTTAGACTTCATGGTACTCCGGCATCTATTGTGTCCGATAGGGATCCGCGCTTTACTTCCGCTTCGAAAGGTTTGCAAAAGCTTGGGGTACTCGACTTAATTTCGAGACGGCATTTCATCCTCAAACAGATGGTCGGTCAGAGAGGACTATTCAGACCTTAAAGGACATGCTAGGGCTTGTGCTTTAGAATGGATGGGCACTGGGATGAATATTTGTGTCTAGTAGAGTTTGGATACAACAACAGTTGGCATGCTAGTATTAAGGCAAGACCGTTTGAACTTTTTATGGAGAAAATGTAGAGCACCTATTGTTGGGATGAAGTAGGTGAATGCTTAATTGAAGGTCCGAAATGATTGAGATTACTAATGAGAAAGTAGCTGTTGCTAGAGAAAAGTTGAAGGAGGCTAGGTCTCGTCGGAAAAGTTATGCCGACAAGCATCGTCGTGATTTGGAGTTTCGTGTTGGAGATCGTATTTCGAAAGTCTCGCCGTTTAGAGGTGTGAAACGCTTTGGAATCAAGGCAAGCTCACCTCGATTCATCGGTCCGCTTGAAATTCGGAGCGTATAGGAGAAGTTTCAGACGGTTAGCACTTCCGCCTCGGTTATCGCATGTTCATGATGTCTTCCATGTATCTCTCTAAGGGGATACAACTATCATCCGTTACATCGCTGTTTCTTATCCGTTTGATCAAATTCAGTCCGATATGTCTTTATCTCAAGAACCGGAAGCTATTTTAGATAGGCAAGAAAGAGTCATGAGCAATAAAGTCATTCTTCGTTAAGATTCTTTGGAAAAATCACCCGAGCGTGAGGCTACTTGGGAAACCAAGAGTCGATGCGAGCTAGTTATCCTCATTTCTTTGAATAGTTTGGTATGTTCTCATTTCGTTTTGTTTCGTTTCATTTCAATTTTCGAGGACGAAAATTCTTCTTTAGAGGAAGAGTTGTAAAACCTGAAAATCTAAAACATGAATAAAGACTAAATTACCCTTGAAATCGAAATTATAAAATACGTAAAATACATTTATGTTCATTTAACGAAATTAAAATCTAACTTATGAATAATTAAAACCTAACGAATATATTTAAGAAATCGACATTGTATGACGAAAGTTAAACGTCGAGCGTAAATAGTTGGGCCATTCGTTTGGGCCTCGCCTTTTTGTTTATTTATGATCCGATGGGCCGTATGGTTGTCCGGTTGGACTAGTGAGCCGAGAGTCCAAGAGAGCCCAAAATGGGCGTGTCTGTTTTTGTTCGGTTGGATCAAGCCGAGAGCCCACCCCCTCAAGCCCTAACCGATTGTACCACCTATAAATACAAACACATTAACACAAATTGGAACCCTAGTTTGCAAGTTTGGTATTTTCTTTGCCTCTTCTTTTCTTCTTTCTTCGACCAACCGCCTCGGTGTCGAAGCTTTGTTTCAACGAGCAAGGCTAAGGTATAAACATATTCTTCTCGTCTCACTTTGATACACCTAACTTTATTATATGTTGTAACATGTCTTGTTTAATCGGAGCTTGTGTTTTGTCGAGCCACATAAAAACCGAACCACATATATAATAAATCGGCCAAGGTAACATGTAAACGTGAATATGTAAAGTACGTAGAGGAGTTAGGGTTTGCGTAAAGCATGGAAGCCGAAACATATATATTAGCCGAACCAATTGATTTGTGAACCGTGTATCATGCGCGTGTGTTGTGAGTCAAAGGAGCTTGTCGATATATAAATATATTACGTGTTCGGGTCTTTTATGAAACCATGTGTATTTGTGTGTGTCGATGTGTATCTAATCCGGATGGTGAGTGACTTTTGTTGTCACATGAAATCATAAACGTGCATGGGTATAAAAGTTGACGTATAATATGTGTATAAGTAACGTATGGTTAAAGTCATGAAGGTGTTGAGTAAATAAACAAGAGTCAATGAGTTGTGTGAGTCGATTTGAGTATGAGTAGGTGTTTGCATGTGTGAGTGCGTGCATGGTGAAGCATGAAAAGAAAGGTTGTTTTCATACTTGCTAGGTCAAAGTAATGAGTCATTAAATGACGTAACATGTAAAGTAAATGCACATTAAAATGATATTAAAAGAGTGGGAAAACCCTAGAACATAAATGAGAGTTGATTAGGGTTTGAAGCTAAGTATATTAATTCGTTATTTCATGTGTGAGTTATGACTTTTAAACTATTTTCACACTTAACCCTAAACTCTAATAAATGACATGATGAACCCAAATCTACGATATTGATTATAAAACACTTAAGTCTCATTTAACTATAAAACCCGAAAGTATTAAGATCATTAAATATACTAAGTATGAACACCAAATATTAAAAGATCATTTCGACGATTATGAAATCATAAATAACATGTACGACCGTTATGTATAGGTTACGTGAAGAAGGAGTAATCCTTTGCTTTCCGTATTACGCTTTTGGTCATTTGCTTTGGAATAAGGTACATATATTCGACCTTTTACGTAAGGTTCCTTATAACGTTTTCTTTTCGTTAGCTTTTATATTAGGGTTTCTAAGCCTTTGCTATGAACCCCATTATGTTTGTTTTGAGTTGTTGCTTATCGAACTCCGATTTCGAATTATGAAACATCCGATTTTAAGTATATTGATATGAAAACTCGATTTTGAAAATATGATTAATCTTCGATAAAGTATGATCCGTGTCGGGCTTTGACATTCCGATTTGACCTAAGATAGTTTGACACCGAGCCAAATATTTCACTAGTCATGGGGTTCCATGTCCGTGTCGATGATGCACCTCGACATGACTCTAGGCGAGATCTGTTATATGTTATCTGTTATCTCACATTATCGTTATATGTTATCGATGATTGATCTTTGTGCATGCACGTCCTTCATAACTCGTAGGTCTCCCTACAAATGTTGCCTTATGTGTATATGATTATGATCGATATATGTTTCGGGCTCGTGGTAGTTAACTATAAACCTTATTCGATATTTCGATTTATACTACGAAAATGATTATGATTTTGCTATCTTTCGCTCACTATATTCCGTATTCAATTTCGTTTCAGTATTTGCTTTGCTTTTATATCTGCTCACCGAGCTTTTGAAGCTCACCGCATTTCTTTTCTTCCGGCGGTATCTAAGCATTGAGTGGGTTTTGCTTTGGGATGAGTGCATGAGTGGACTTACCTTAGAGATATTTAGCTTTGATCTTATGATGCCATTTAAGACTTTACTATTTCAGATTATTTCTATTGGAATTTATTTTCCTTTGGGACCTATGTATTGAAGTCATGTTGACTTGACTTATTTAATCATTTATGTTAAGACTTCTTTTGGATATTTATATTTGCTTTGATATGACACCATTATTTGTGATTCCTTTACCCTTGTCGGGTCGGGGCGTTACAACATCTCTAATTGACATAAAGTAATGATAATATCTTTTTGCCATGAATCCAAAATTTCGGGGTCAATCACTTTCGAGTGAATCTTGTTAAAAAACAAACAAAGTTTTGTGATTTTATGTCGGACATTCTTGGTAACAAACCACAATTGCGATGGGAATCATATGTGCCATTAAAACATGACAATCATGGGACTTCATTCCTTGTAGTTCTGATCTTTCATGGATACCAAGCTCCTAATGTTTCTTTGAATAGCTAGATGGAACTTTAATATCATATAAGCATTTACAAATTGGGTTTTTTCGCTTTTGACATGGTATAACACGCCGGTGGCGATAGGTGCGTTTTTGTCATTCTCAACAGGGGCGAGCTCTAACCGGATTCCCCACGAGACCATATCTTTTCGAGCATTGATGCCATCATTAGTTTTCCCGGGAATATTCAACAATAACACCATCAAGCTGTCACATACGTTCTTTTCGATGTGCATAACGTCGATACAATGTCGTACTTCCTAATCCTTCCAATATTCTAATTCCCAAAAAACTGACCTTTTTTTCCACGTTCCTTGTTCAATTTGACTTCCTTTTCCTTTTCCAAACACATTGTTTATAGTAGAAACTCGTGAAAGTGCAGTATCTTTACTAAATCGTGTCCTGACTCGTCCAAACTCCGTATTTCCGTCAAAATCCGAACTCATATACCGATACGAGTGATTTTTTGGAAGCGATCTTCGATGGCCCATGAACACAGTTTTTTTGCAATTGTCTAACCACCTGGAGGATGTCTCATCTTCACATATCGGACAAGCCTGTTTACCCTTCGTGCTATATCCTGACAAATTACCGTATGCCGGAAAATCATTAGTGGTGCAAAAATTCATGGCTCGCAACGTAAAATTCTCTTTCTTATACGCATCATACATTTTTACACCCGGTTTCCACAATTTTTTCATATCGTCAATGAGAGGAGACAAATACACGTCAATGTCATTACCAGGCTGTTTTGGACCGGAAATTAACAATGACATCATAATGTATTTACGTATTGGTAACTCATTAGTCTGTGTATAAACTCTAATAACTTTGTAAAGCTAGTATGACTCCAACTACTATTTGCTTTTAACTTTAACAACTCCAAAATAGCGTAGCATGGGAAAAATTCTTGCAACCATCATACTTTGGTTTCTCTCGTCTTCAAACAATTGTTGTAAATCTTCTAGATCAATATCACCATCATTAGCCTCTAAATCATGCAACATCTCTTTTATATTTTCATGTTTATCATTAATGCAAGAATCATTATTTTCATTAGTATTTGATACATGATTTGATGTGCTATTATCAAATAGTGATTCCCCATGCTCTGACCAACAAGTATATTTATGGACAAAACGTATTTGTGCAAATGAAACTCAATCGCTTTGATATCAGTATAGGGTACAAAATTTCTACATTTTGAACATGGACAAAAAATCTCAGTTTCTCCCTTAGCCACTCGGTTAGACTCAGCAGCTACAAGAAAACTTTGCACTCCTTTCACAAATTCTGGGTCATTAATGGTCTTCCCATACATCCAGTGTCGTTCCATCTGAAATTTTAAAATAACATAATAAATCACATGCACGTACAAATGAAACATAGGTGGTCATATGTGGCAAATTCTAACCCACATTTTAAATATTTTATCTCATATGTGTATACGTTCTAGCGGGTTGACTATTTAAGAAAAATCGGCATTTCCTCAACTCCCCAAGTATGCGTATAAAACGCAAACTCGTAGGAGTAAGGAGAAACGTATATCGATTTTTTCTTAAAATTCCAACTCGTTAAAACGTGTACACATCCTAAATGAGACAAAATATTCAAAAGGCAATCCCAAACGGGGACTGCCCGAAATTAATCTCTATTAGATTAGTTTCGGACGGGTACTAACTAATTTCATATCATGATCTAATAATAACTTCTAGATACATATGCTATATAAAAACAAATACGCTATCAACAATATAAGTATATACAACTATTTAGAACTAATAACAAAAATATAAATAATGTTACAAATAACAAAAAGTTCATAAAACTCACCTTATGATCCGAATATTTTTAATTTGAGTGGAAATTCTCTAATCTTGATACATGATGAAAAATTTATACCTGTACAAATATCAAAATTATATTAGTTAAGTATAAATGAGTAATAATGAGTAAAAATAAATAAAAATATCCACAAAATATAACTATTACCTTGTATGTAGTTCTGTGAGGTTTAAGTTAAATTTATTATGGTTGTTGATTGGAGTGTTTAATGTTATGATTTTGAAAGATTTGAGTTGAAGGAGTAAATGAGAAAGATTTGGTATATTGAATGAGAGAAGAATTGAAGGTAAGTGTGGTGAAGAGGTAGTAGCAGACTAGCAGGTTTCCATTGTGGGAGCAATTATTGATTATTTTTGTTGCTACGGTTCTAAATAAACCGTAGTAGAAAACAATATCATTAAACACGGTTATTTTAAAACCGTAGCAGAAAACCATTATTTGGTACGGTTAACAAATAAACCGTAGGAGAAAACAAGGACAATCACCAAACCGTAGCAAATGAGTTTTAGTTACCACAGTTTTTATTAAAACCGTAGCAAAAAACTTTATTTCTTTCTTTAACTACGGTTTTTAGTGTAACCGTGTCAAAATACCGTAGAAAAAACACTTTGTGTACAGCTACATTGTACAATTTATAGAGAAACGAACAATCTACTTCTTAGGGCGGTAAACGAGTCGAATCCATTTGAATTTTGGCAAGGTTCGACTCGACAAATAATGTCCGGCTCGATCTCGGCAAGCCTTAATGAGGGAAGCTTGAGCTCGGCTCGAAAAAAGGTTAAATTGGACTCGAGCTCGGGTCGAAGAGCTCGATTTATTTGTGGTTATGTGCTTTTCTAACCAACTAAAATTGAAATATACGTACTCCCAATACACAAATACGTATTTACACTAATTGTAATTACATCTACGCTCTTAAAATATACATAATGTATATGAAAAACATTTATGGAGTATATCATGAGAAAGCTTGACAATGACTCGAGCCGAGCCTGTATAAACTCGAGCTCGACTCATTAAACATTTTGAACTCATTTTTTGGGCTCGAGCTGGATGCTCGATAAAACTCGCTCGAACAACATGTAACTCGACAAAAGCTCAACTCGTTTACACCCTTAATTTTTGTCACATTGTTTTCACCAGTTTATGCAACTCAACATCGGAGTCGACCAAATAAAACTGCATTTATTTAGGACAAATAAAACCGCTAACGAATGAGTTATCCATTTACAGTAGTATGATTTACTGTATTTGCACTCAAAGAAACTGATAGAAAAAAAAGATAATAAGAATCTGAAAACAAAATCATTATGTATGTTGTAAGAAATGACATACTTTCCTTATTTCGCACGATGAATCCCGTCACTACAAGATTGTCGATGATAGGCCAACAAGCTATATTACCGTGACTAACAGTCGTGACACTTTGGATTTGTAGAGTGACATAACTGTATCCCCAAAATGAATATGCATGAGTCTGCGATGTTTCTTTCCCAAGTGATTCTTTATAGAAGAATACCTTTGAATAACGAGGATCCGAAACACTTACAGCAGTGGCGTTGTTAGCGCAATTCGGACAAGTTGGAGCAAGTCTAAAGGTGATGAAATAATGTTGCCTTGCAGCACAATAAAATGTGTAGCTAATCATGCCATTGGGACCTAATTGCAAACCATTACCATCTCCGGTGAGGGAGCTTTTACGCGATGACATACCAAACTGTACCCTGGTATGACCAACCAGGGATAATGTTGGTTTTATTATCAAGAAGCACGAATTGAGAGGTTTTATTCACTATTAGATTTGTAGGTTGCAGGTCGAAATTCTGCTCGCCAAGTGTAACTGCTTAATAAAATGTGTTTCAGTAAACAAAACTAAATTTTATATTAGAGAACCATAAAATATAACAAATTATTAAATCATACCGATAAAGTAATGTAATAAATGGATTCAGATTTTGTTAAAAAAGTGCAAAAGGATAAAAAATCATCAAATTTCGCCACTGTATGGTTAGGTTTTCTTTTCAAACGCTGTATAGAAGCACCAAGCCACCACGGAAAGATGTTTACGGATGCATCAATAGTAAAACCAACAATGTATCATGTAACGACTTTTGAACATACCTGGTCTAGATGCAACTTGAGAAGATGTCAATGAGACTAAAAGAGCAATTTAACGAAGAGAATCTCAAGAGCCATTGTGACTTAGGGGGGATGATCAAACGTATCTATATATATTTATAGGGTAACAAATATGGCACAAAGATGACCATGAACAAGGCGAAAATGATCAAAGCTATTTTATATACATACTAATTGCTAAGTCGACTCTGTCAACTTTCGCCATGATCTGCCTATTCAATCTAACAAACTTTTTTTTTAGTTAATTTTCAACTTGTTTAAACTTTAAATGAAACCTTTCGATGTATCAAAAGGTTTTGAATTTAATATTATTGAGATATCAATGTCAAATAGCTAAGACCTTGTACAGTATCCAAATGTTCTGAATCTAATTAGTAAAATATCTCGTAATGATCTAACGTGTACAGAAGATTTCTTGAATGTCTACAAAATGTTATGCTAAAGTCAGAAGTGGATATATACAAGGTTGAGACAAAGAGGTAATGTTGTACGCCACCATTTGAATATGTATGAAATTATGAACAGGGAAGAACAGGTTTATAAACGTTTGAAAGGCTCATAAGTGTATTTTGTTAAGTTATTTATAAGAAAAGGTATCGTTACTTTATAACGAAACTACATTTTAAAAAACAAATCACTCTTTTCAACTAACACATTGCTTTCGGCTCCTATTTGTGCAAGTCGGGTTCCAATTAGCTAATACGCTTTAATATGCAGGAAAGATCAAACATCCTCAGCTTGAAAAGAGACTATTTCTGCATCTAATAAGGTATACAATGCAACTATAAGATCTATATAGATATTAATGAATTTTCCAAATTCGCTACAAGAAACGAAAGTAAGGGAGTACCAGCCATCCGACGTGATAAAAAAAGTCGATCAGCCGGATTTACCCAAGTGGTCAAAACTCTTTCAACTTCATGCAGGCATCACGAGCTCAAACTTACCGTTTTGATTCTATCACTTTCATAAATCCTTGAAGTTCATGACGACATCAAATTGTTATGACCAATTTGTCAATTTAATTACCACCAATCAGGTATTTTTAATCTTTGATTTCTATTAACAGCAGGAATTGTAGTTTTAACTTGTCTCCATATCATATTAACGCGCCATCTTTGTTTGTAGGGTACTGATATTCAAAATGATGTGTGATTTCTTTCTTGGGGTATTTTCCTGAGGTGTTAAACCATATAGCCAGGAATCAATGCTTCTTTTACGGAAAAGAATAGTTCGAACTTGGAGTAGGTCTAGCTCAGACTCAAACGGGAGCTCAATATGGTCGCTCACAATCACGGGGACACAGTGGCTCAAGATAGCATCAAACAGACGGTTAGAGGAAGGAGTGTCTCCTGCTGGATGTAAACAAAATTTTGATGACGGCATAACTGCATAGACTGGTAAAACCATAGATTGTGTCAGATACGATTACAAAGTTTAAACTATTTCAGTAAAAATCTGAAAATTTTAGATAAATGATTTAAAAGTTTCATGTAGTAAAAATCCATTTTGCCAACTTTCAACCCATTAGGCCAATTTGGACTTTTTCCTTTCCGCTACGAGTTCTTTTTCATTCTACTTACCCCTGACCTATAGAGATTCAGTATAACCCCAGTTGACCCATTCGAAAGTACATGTTTTAGAATTTGCACCTCTAATTATAAACTACTACCTTCATACATGTAAGAGTAGTCTAGCCAAAAGTTGAAGACTTACAGCATTAATGCCTTCGCCTGTAGCAAAGCCTGCTTCAAAGTGGACATATTACGACGAACTTTTCCTTCCTGCACAACACATTATGCCCTCATTCATTTACTTGGTTGTCCCCTAAAAGAAAACTTTCATATCTGTCCATAATAATTGCAGCAATTTTTGACTTCGTACTTAGTTAATGAAAACCGTTTATTATTTATCAAAACATCAGAGATATCCTTTGAATATCATGTGGACCACAACTACAGTTGACAAAATGGTCCGGTTTGAAAGGTTGGGTAATGGACATTATGGAGCTAGGTTCGGGTTAATATGAATAATCATTATGGCCGGTTCAGAAGGATTGGGCCACAAAACAATTAGTGTTAAATATGATTATTATATAAACTATAAATAATCTGTTTTTTAGAAAATTTAATGCTTTTGAATACACTTTATGATGATCTTTGAGCCGTTTCAATTTCTAGTAAGCTCATTAAAGTTAACCCATTTGACCCATTAGAATAGAAATAACCCAAGTCAACCCATACATAAGTAATTTTGTAATCGGGTCGAAATTGCCACCTCTAACTGCAACCAATAGCAATTTCATACGATTAGTGCGACATGAATATCCAAGTCAACCCATAAATAGGTTCGGGCCAATATGGGCAACCATTAGTGTCAGTTCCGATGAATCGAGTCAGATTACCACCCACAAATATTTTCTAATTTTAGTGTTATAATATGATCCTAAAAACTAAATCACTATAATTATCCATTTTTTAAAGCAATTTAGGAGATTTAGTGCTTTTCAATACACTTAGGATGGCGTTTGAGCCGTTCCAATATCTAGGAAAGTTCATTAAAGTTACCCGTGTGACCCATTAGAATAGAAATAACCCAAATCAACTCATTTATACATAATTTTGTGATTGGGTCGAAATTGTTACCTCTAACCGCAACCAAGTATAGTACCAAATAGCTGATGATGAAGGGTGACCGGTTAATTTAACCTTAAAAACTCGCAAAAAATTAAAATGTAGCAACCTTTATGGATAGATAGAGTACCATGGAAAATTGATTCATGTTCTGACGGTTCTTCCTCTGAAAAAAAGAAGCGTATTACGCAACTTGTAAGGGTTTGGAGGGTCATCTTTCAGGTAAGACTCCACAACATGCTTATAAGGGGCTACCACGTCTTTGCATAAATTTGACAAGCTTTTGGAGTATCGCCCAAAGTCTGCAATGCATTCACCTCTTCCCGAAGAAATCTGAAAGCATTGGGATTACATGATCTCTTCCAGGATTCTTTTGCCAATAGCTAGAGTTCCTCAAGAACTTAAGTAAATCATAAGCATTAGGTTCAGATGAATCAGTCATACAAAAAGTAAAATGGTCATTTCAAGTCGATATGTGAGAGTGATCGAGTTAACATCAAAACTTGCCACTTTCTACAAGAGGCTCAAGTAAATAAGTAGTTCAACAGTATCTAAGTACAAGCATTAAGCAAAAACATCTTCTTTCTATGATACTTCTAATTATTATTTTACATATAACTAGAGTGTTACCTAAGAAATATGGAAGCATGTATGAGGTAAGGCGGTACAATATTCATATTTCCGATGAAAGGGGCCAAGTTAATTGATAATATCCTTAAAATAAACTAAATGTCTCATTTTCTCACCCCAAGTAAAGAGTTGGATACACATAAAGCATCTTATTATCTGTTTCTTCAAGTAAATATCTAACAAACGAAATGTCATTCATAGATTTAAAAGCCTAACTTCATATATAACTATAAGTCACAGTCATGCAATTAGCTCTCGTTTATTCGCGAAAAAAATACACTCTTGTTTCATGATACTGAGATCAGACCTATGTCACAAACTCAGAATCACGCATCATTATACGTTAAACAAGAGAAAACTTTATAAAATGACACTCAATCAGTAGAGCCATGTAGATATCATATCCATCAACAACAAAGATCCTAAACTACATTAAATCATCAAATATATAAGGTGTCAACATCTTATACAAAATTCACATACTCATCAAATATATAGGGAGTATTTAAACGTTCATTCGAAAGCAATTACTATAATAAGTTTCAGGTAACCTGCTTTGGCTGTAGGTCAACTCATTAATTCCATATCAAGTCAACTGCAACAAACGTATATCGATATATGAAGCACAATTACTAATTTAACCTAATCTTTCCATATCCGTATATGATACTTATATTCAGAATTTGCCAAATGCACCATCTTATCTTAAACCTGATTTCTGTTTTCTAAGGGGTGTTTGTTAAAGCTTATTAGTTCGGTTTCTCAGCTTTTTGAACTTTAGAAAAGCTAATAAGCCCAATTTTTAGAGGTTATCAACTTGAGCTTATGAACTTATTTATATCTTCAGTTGTTTATCCCACATCATTAAGGTAAAGTCTTCTTTGATTCAATTTAATTAACTTAACTAATTTTAATTGTTAAGTTAAATGTGTTGGAAAGCCTATTTATGAAGCCCTTAAAATAGGGATTGTGTAGTTTCCAAAGTTTGGGCTTGTGTTTAGTCGTAATAAGATTAAATTTGGGCCTAAAAGTCATTAACAAAGCTCACTTTAATTTGTTTATTAATTTTATTTAGGTTACTCAAAGTAATTACACATATCCGGAGACTTTTGAGGAGTTGCTAAATTTTACTACTTATTGTAACCGGCTGAAGTTTATTACAATCAAGTAGATTACCTTAGTGCCCATAGAAACTTGTGGTCACGGGCTCTTTCTGGGTCCGGTAAAGAGGTGTGCTACATTGCTAGCATTTTAAAGGTTAAGTCTTTCCCAAAGCCTATCCCACAGGCTATTGTAATTTGCCCTACTCTTGAATTTGCAATAAAAATATTATCCTAATTGTTGTCTCTAGAAGTTTTGAAAGTAAATAGTTAAATACTCATAATTATATATATCCTTCAAGCCTTAAAATTGTCATATATATCCGACCAAAACTCATAATCTGATATATATATCCTTCAAAAGCCTTAAAATTATCATATATATCCAAATGATTATTTTAATAGAAAAATGTCTAATAATTATAACGTAAAATGACGATTTTTTTTTTTTTTTTTTTTTTTTTTTTACAATTACAAAATATAGTTTTATTGGTTTGAATTTTATTATGTCATTTGATCTATATATAGGAGTTTATGTTTAGATTGAACGATGGATGGTTCAGTTAATGTTCTTATTCAAGATTCGTCGATAACGAACACGGTTGAGTCGCCGAACACGGTTGCTCTTTCTTTTCTTAAAAAATGGTTTAAGGATATTTTGTAATTGTTAAAAAAATAATAATAAATAATAAATAATAATTTAATAAGTATAAGGGTACAATCGTTATTTTATATATTAATTATAATTATTAGACATTTTTTTCTATTAAAATAATCATTTGGATATATATGACAATTTTAAGGTTTTGGAAGGATATGTAAGCAATTATAAGTTTTGGTTGGATATATATGACAATTTTAAGGTTTTGGAAGGATATATATGCAATTATGAGTTATGGTTGGATATATATGCAATTATGATGCTTTGGAGGGATATATATGCAATTCTCCCTAAAATTAATTAACAAATTAGAGTGAGCTACTTAATAATTTTTAGGCCTGAAATTAATATATAATTACGAAAAAACACAGGCCCAAACTTTCAAAACTACACAATCCATAATTAAAGGGTTTTCATTAGGCTTTCAACAAATTTAAAGTAACAATTAGTTATAAGTAAGAGGAGAGTTATTTTACATACCAAACTTTTCTCAGATACCAAGGGACTCATCTCCACCATCTATTTAAAAAGAAATCAATAGCTGAGATTAAAAGCATTTTATTATTTCACATATTTTTTATAATTTAAATATCTCTTAAACCGTTAATCGTTGAGCGAAAATATTTACACCGTCGTGACGAGCATTTAATTATCTTTCTATAGACGGGCACTTTGATATACTTTCGAAAAAAAGAAAAATAGTCGTTTTTTTCACGTTTTTTCGTATTTTTTTCGTTTTTTTACGTTACTGAAAATTACATGAAAAAAAATCATATATGATAAAACATTAAGTTGAATATCACATTTAATTATTTACACCGTCGTGACGAGCATTTAATTATCTTTCTATAGATGGGCACTTTGATATACTTTGAAAAAGAAAAATAGTCGTTTTTTCACGTTTTTCGTATTTTTTTCGTTTTTCGCTCTCGAAAATTACATGAAAAAAATCATATATGATAAAACATTGTTGAATATCACATGATATTAGTGTTAAATCATATATGATATGTAATATCACATGTGATATTAGTGTAATATCTGATATTACACTAATATCACACTAATATCACATATGATATTACATTTCATATATGATTTAACACTAATATCACCTGTGATATTGAATTTAGTGGTTTATTATATATAATATTTTAAAGCAAATTTCAGTAATGTAAAAAAATGAAAAAACTTTATAAAAACGTGAAAAATACGAAAAAAATTTTTGTCGAAAGTATATCAAAGTGCCTATCTATAGAAAGATAATTAAATGCTCGTCGCAATGACATATTTTTTTTGCTTAACGATTAACGGTTTGAAAGATATTAATATTTGAAAAAAAATGATGAAAGTGGGTTTTTAAAATTGTTGGGATTAATCTCATCTATTAGATCAAATAAAAATGAAGGGTGGAGATTGATCCCTTGGTATGTAAAGAATCTTTTGTCCTCAAATGATCTTAAATCTTAAAAGGTATTCATAAGACGGAATCGGAAAAGCTTCACCTTTGAGGGGGTTCGTTGCTGAAAAAGCCGTTCGCCAGAGGCGGCGCAAAAAATGCGATCTATGTTTTCTTTTTGTTGGGAGCGTTTTTTAGAGAGAGAGTTATTGTAAGAGGCTATTTTCTTTTGTTTGGTTTTCACTTTCTTTTCTTTTTTTCTTTTCTAATTGGTGATTTGTGGGAATGGAAGTGTGGATTTGGGTTTTGTGCATTGTCAAAGTGAGGCTTTAGTTTTAGCATTTAGTCAAGATAATAGGCATATAGAATTCTTGGGTTAATTGGCTCCTAGTTTTGTGAGCCTTCTTCAATTTTCACTCACAGTTTCTTGTTTATTTTTTTATTTTTTCATATGATATATTCTTTTAAATCATATTTTAATTTATAATATTCTTTTAAATATTTTTCTCTCTCTTACCTCAAATTCGAATCCTAATCCTAAACCTATCTACGAACCAAACGGACCCTAAGTTGACCAAAAAAAATTATTGTTCTTTAAATAGCAAATAGATATATTATTTTGTTTGTTTATTTATGATTTGTGTGATTACATAAAAAAAATTACATATGTGTTTATAGTAAATATGTAGCTTATTAGATAAACAATCACAAATCTAAAGATAATGTACTCAAACTTATAATTAGGCTTGGTCCAATAACCTAATCATCTAATACTTTTGACATTGGCAACTACTCCTGATCAACTAAATAAAACCTCATCAATACTATGTCACATAAATAAAACCTCATCAATACTAAAATACATTAAATCGCATCTTAAAACATCATCATCATACTCTTTATATAACAAAGTAAGCTCTCGATATCGTCAGTCGCAAGAACCCAACGAAACCACCATGCCAAACTTAGCGAAACCACCATACTCAGAGAGAGAGCGAAAGAACTCATCAGAGGTTTTTAGAGAGAGAGCGAGAGAGATTGAGAGGTAGGTAAGATCTGGTATGTAACCGCGTATTTGTTTAAGTGGGTGAGAGCTGGAATGCAACCGGGTATGCGTTTGTGAGAATATTTTATTAGAGGTACTGTAGCAAACACTGTTCACTGAGACACAATTACTATAACATATTATTTTAGTGGTTGGTTAAGAAAATTTTCGTAAGTAATGTACTTTAACATAATTATATAAGCTCAGGGCTCAACCTTAAGAAAACAACTACAACACTAAAACCATAAAACCATTCATACACTATAAGACTATTAAGACCCGTTAAGTTGGTGGGTTTTGGTGGGTATGATTGAAAGAAATATCAAAAGCATTGTTTGGTGAGTTTTGTATATTTTGATCAATGAATCTATACCCACATATCCATTTGTTACACCCTAAAAATGGCGCAGCGGAATGGCATTTACGGGTATGACTTCATAACCAAGAACACAAGGTGTCTAAATAGAGAAACACTAAATGCATTCATCACAACACAAGTAAAAGTTACAATGATCCCATAATACGGGGAATACAATTCTTACTACATAAGTTCACAATAATCAAGTCTTAATTGGTCATTTCCAAAAGCATAACTCCTCGGGAACACAGCCCGGTAGAGTCTCATCTTATGTCTACTAAGTCAGGCCAATACTCAACCTTCTAATGCAACTTCATTCTTAATACCTAAAAATGGATACTCGAAAGTGTCAACATAAAGTTGGTGAGCTCGTAGGTTTAAGAGTTAAACCACGAAGCTGTGCATATTGCATAGTATAGCGTAGGACAATAGTGAGCAAGATAAACGAATATGAAACACAGTGCTAGCGGCAACTGAACCTACCAATAATGTACACACATGTTACTAATAGTGGGGAGCTACCCCAGATAGTACTATCAACTTGTTTCGGCTCCAAACGGAGTTAAACAGTTACGCATACAAGAAACACAATTTATCATTTCAAAGGGGTTACATATTGCAATCAAACACACATATTGTCCAAAATCATGTAAGCAGTTTAGCACAACATAAAAATAGTTAAAAAATCATTTGAGTACCATTTTCCCACACGAAAAACATTATGAAAAAGGGGCTAGAGAACTCACCTCAGTAAATCAGCAATTTAAAGCATTAGTCAAGTAGAATTAATAGATGGCACCGACACGTGATCTAGATTAGTATGGCAAGGTAGTCTTTATTTTAGGTTTAAGACTCCAGAGAGTTTAAATAAACTTTATAAGTTTTACAATGTTTATGTTATTTTTGCTTGTGTGACATAGGTTTGAAACAGTTTTCTAAACGTTTGCAAGTATTGGCTCTTGGAAGTGCATAAATATATAATAGGAAAATATCAAGAACGAATAAGTCTTCGGTTCGATGGCAACCGAAAGACGATGTACGGAAAATAATTACACGTATTATTAGACGTTAAAGGATTATGCAATATTATTACCAAAAGTATATATTTACTAGATGTACATATATGTATATCTTTATATGTTACAAAGCATTCAAAAAGTTTAGGTATTTGTTTCATTTAGTAATATTTGTATTTAAATAACTAAATGGGTGTACCTTATGAATAAAGCTTCTCATTGATGGTTATTATATAAAAATATAATTAGTTATTATATGAAAATATAGTAAGTTAAATATATTTTGACAAAAGTTGGGCATGACCCGGGTATATGTTTTTTGTTTCTCATGGTTACTATAAGTTACAAAGCATATGTTTAAGTAAATAGCCATTTTATAATTTATAAAACTTATGTAAGTTTTTATAAAACACATCAAGTTATATATAGGTTAAATAGGCTATATAAATCAATAATCTTACAAGTAAGTTTAAAACTTTAGTTTATACTAGTTTTTATATATCTTAAATGTATATTATAGTTTATGGTTGTATGCGTCGAATATATAGTTTTGTTGACTATATAATAGGTTTTAGAGTCTCGTTCGCGGTCGAGTAAAATGAAATGAGCCGAGAATGTGTGGTGGAATAAGTAGAGTTTGAAGCACGTTGTCACGTACCGATTACCTAACAGGTCTTGTTAGACACTGCCACGTAAAAAGAATATACACAAAAGCTTACAAACAGACACACCCTATGCCCGTTTAAATGTGGTGGGTTGTGACCCAACGTGAACCCAACAAACCTTGGACTCATAAAAGGGGTTTTGGCCAAATGAAACAAGTACTAGAACCAAAACCACATGACCCTTTAGGCTTAAACAAAACAAGGCCAAAACAACCTAACATGAATTTAACATTTACAATTTTTGACAGCTTGATCTTTTGATACACGAGTAAAAATAATTAAACGTTCACTTTCCGAGCTCGAGTAGTCAATTTCGACCTAGCGTCACACACTAAATCCGATTTAAGAAGTAAAATGTACCCTATGTATCTTATCGTTAGTCCTGATCGTGACTGGTCGTCCAGTACCACGCCGCTTTTCTCTCTCCAGTGACCGACACGACCCGGATGCCCCAAATGACGACCCAAAGCTTTTTTTTTTTTTTTTTTTTTTTAATTCAAACATTTTTAACATTAAATTTAAATTTCATTCAAATTAAAAAAACATTACACTACGAATTAAAAAAAAACATTACACTACGAATTAAAAAAAAACATTACAATACGAAATTCAAATAACGTTAAAACATTACAAAAGCTCTTCATCGTCTTCGTCATCGTCACTATCGACTTGATTCACTGCTTCGACATGATGTCGACGATTTCTCCAAATGTGTTCGACCAAATCAGTTTTTAAGTTTTGATGAGTTGATGAGTCCATTAGCTCCTGAGTAACCACCAACGATTCTTCATGCGTTCTTAAGGGATCATGATCTTGGTGTCCCTCATCTTCAAATCATGTAGGACATATCGCCCGCTGCTTGTGTCGGATGATCATATTATGTAATATGATACATGTATACATAATATCTTGGATATCATTTCTAAAAAACCCTCGAGCATGAACTTTAAGCATTTTCCACTTTTTCTTCAACACACCAAAAGCCCGTTCCACATCTTTCCTTGCTGCTTCGTGCCTCCTCTTGTACAATATTCTTTTACGATCACCCGTGGGAGGATTTGAAATAGACTTCATAAGAACGGACCATTGTGGATATATCCCATCAGTAAGATAATATCCCCTTTTATAAGCCACATCGTTAGCCTCAAATTCAAGGTCCGGTGCTCTCCCGGTTTGATATCATTGAAAATGTGAACGACGTAAAGCGTTTACGTCGTTATTTATTCAAGACACCAAAGAACGCATGCCAAATCCATAAATCTTGGGAAGCGACCGCCCAACAAAATGAATGGATGTGGCCGTGATCACCCCTACAATGTTGAGCTCTCTCATTATTCGGGCAATTCTCCCACTCCCAACTTGTACAATCAATGCTTCCCATCATCCCAGGAAAGCCATGCTTATGCTCTTGATGAGCATATATTCTTTCAAGGTCAGAATACGTGGGCCTTCCCAAATACTCACAACCATATAACTCCATGATAACCTCGCAAAATTTATGAAGACATTCACGGGTTGTGGATGCACCAAGTGCCAGGCTCTCGTCAAGAGAATCAGGAACGGCCGCGTATCCCAATTGACGAATGGCCGCAGTACACTTGACCAATGGGCTAATACTAGGTACGCCCCTAGCATCAAGAGTTTGTCGAAAATAAGTAGAGTGATCGGTTATCTCTCGAACAATTTCTGTGAATAGCTCTCGGCTCATACGGAACCGCCGAGAGAATGTTCTTGCGTCGAACTGCGGGTTTTCGGAGAAGTATGCCGCCACTAAACGATTATGAGCACCCTCATGATCCCTACGTATGTACCTTCGTCGGGTTTTTGGCTGTGATGCTTTGTAAGCCTTCCAAGCAAAATCCGCAAACTCCACAAACTCACTAAAAACTTCTTCCTCGTCGGAAGGAGAAGAAGAACAAAATAAATGCTCGAAAGACGACATATTAAAATTTTTGTTTCGTGGGTATTTTGTTAGAATGGTTGATTGAATATAGATGAGAAATGGTGAGTGGTGAATTGTGTTTGAGGAGAAGTTGGTATTTATAGAGTGGTAAATTTGGTTTTAAAAAAAGTTTTTTTTTGTTTAAATGACAAAACGGTCATATTTTAAAATTGATAGTGAATGAAAGTTGCAAATACTAGACGTTTACATCGGTCAGTTTTTCACTCGATGTTTGCAATTTTGATGCCACGACCGATGTTGCAACCTTCTCCCACATTCGAGCCAACCGATGTTCAAATCGGTCGAGGGTGAAAAAAATTGGTGCCCAACAGATTTGAAATGAACGAATGCGTCCAGCCTCATAACCCAACACCCTAAACGTACCCTACGTTGGAGTCAATCCCCTCGACTCAACAAACATAACCCAGAACCAGATTTAACAAATTGAGAAGTTTCAACTGGGGAAAGGAACGAAGCCAAATTTACTAAGTTCGAATTTATCAAGTGCGTTCTTATCATTTGTGTTTAGCGTAAATGGAGTGTAAGCAAGAATGAGTAGCACCATGTTACCCAAATACAAATCGATCCAAATCCGAACCCAAACAAGGATAGATCGATCACACCATCTTCCTTCTTGTTTGACCTTGCGATTGGATGGTGATGGATCAAGCTTGTAGCACGAATTTTGGGAGGTGATGATTTTTAGGGTAAGAGGGAGAGAGAGGCGCAGTTTGCTAGATGGAGAAGGAAGAGGAGTGAGATGGAAAGTTAACTGTGAAGTGGGTGGGGCGTGGATATCAAAGAGTTGGATAGAAGCATTGTTAGTTTTATTATTATTAAGGTGGTGTCATGATCTCATGCCTCACCCATGTCTCATCACCCATCAATAATATTCTGACATCTCATCCCCTGCCTCTCTCATACCTCATCATACTTTTCTAGTAGCAACCATGATTTCATGACTCACCTAATTTTATTTTTTTATTTTTCATATTCATAATTATATTAAACAATTTAATAAAACATAATATTTCATTAATAATAAAAAAATTACATAATGCTTTTTTTTTTTTTTTTAATCACTAATCATCGAGAATACATATTTAAAAATTGCACGGCCATCCATATTTCTCCGCGAGATCACGTTTTTTTGGTAATAATGATCTCTCGCATTGTCGGATCGGTTATTTGATCGAACGGTTGGTTATAGAACTTCATCGTCCGAAACGAGGCCTTTTCTTCAACATTTGGGGATAGTAGGGAGGTGGTTGTGATTGAACTTGCGGACGAACGGGTTGTGATCGAGAGTTTCGTCTACGACCTTTGGATGAGGTTGAAACACCTTTGATTTCTTTGCATCCATCTTTTTAAAAGAATGAGAGTTGGAAGTAGAAGAAGTGAATAAAATGTGATTAGAAAATGGTGATTAAAGTGTATATTTATAGGTTTTTTTTTTTTTTTTTTTTTTTTTGAAAATGGGTCTAACGGCTATATTTCTAGCCGCTGCAACGACTAGTTTTTTTCACCTCCTCTTCATGCCAATTCGGCAAAGATTGTCATGCTCCCTCCATGCCTTACCATGCCGCAGCCGTAGCGGCGGTGTTGCCGCTCGGCATCAAGGCAAACTGCTCCATCCCAAAGCCCGTTGCCACCACCCTTAATAAACGTATTTTGTGTACTCCGTGTCCCGCTGTGCTAGACTGTAATCGTGAAATCTCGGTTTGCTACAAATGTAGTGGTTACGTTTCTGAAAACGTTTTTATAAAACTGATATTAAAAAGTTTATTTTGAGTTTTTTAGGTTTTAAATAATGACTTGAAAAATTACGGGTTGTTATACCATTCCACTATAATTCGGTGACTTTTGTCACAATTTTCCTAACAAGTCAGAGCACTATACTCTCTTTCCTAGTTACAACCACACTATTTGCTCATTTTCATTTATTTTATAATTACTTATATGGTTAAAACTGTATTAAAAAATTAAATACCGTACATATATTTCATATAAAAATCAAAATTTCAAATTGTCATTTCTATTTTCTATCCTCACTTTCATTCAAACCAAACGAATCAACAGTAAAAATGCATGACGTGGTTCGTGAAGTAGCGTTGTTAATTGCTTCTAAAGGTAACAATAAATTTTTGGTAAAGGCTGGGATAGGTTTGACAGAATGGCAACCAAGAACTAAAAGGGTCAAAAGTTGCACAGGCTTTCACTCATGCATAATAATATTAAAAAGCTTCCTGATTATGAGCTTGAAATTCCACTCCTTGATATTTTCCTTATACAAGGAAATTGTCTGTTAAGGATTCCTGATAAATTTATTCTAGGCGTGAAAGAAGGTAGAGTTTTAGATTTTGAGCATAATAACATTGCGTCCCTCCCACCATCACTGAAGCAGCTTACAAAATTGTGCATGCTCAATCTTTGTGGGAACGAATATCTCCTTGATATTTCTACACTTGGGCACCTCAAATCACTTGAAATTTTAATTCTCAGTTACACTGGGATTGAAAAAATTCCTCTAGAGATCGGAGATTTGGTCAATTTAAGGCGGCTAGAAGTTAAAGGCTGTCTCCGTCTATCTCATATAGCACCAGGTGTGATGTCAAAGCTCCGTTGGTTGGAAGAGTTGCATATTGCACCCTATCCGCTGAAGACAGGAATAACGAGAGTCTTGTGGAGATAGGCAAATTGTCGATGCTCACATTTCTAGATCTACATGTGCCACATATGCCTCCTATTCCTATTGAAGGTGTGTCTTTTACGAAATTGAAAGGATTTGTCATAAAATCGGAGGACACAGACAAATCTATTACGCTGCGGAGGTTGTACATAAAAAGACTCTGATTCTGGGAATGGAGTATCTTGATACCCGATCAATGTTGCAAGTTAAGGAATTGATCAAGTTAAGTGATGGTATAATTTTGGAATCGGTAGTGAATCCAAATAATACCAATCTTTTGAGTTTAGTGGACTCAAGCAGTGATGAAGAACTTGGTGGAGAAAATACAAAGAAGCAATTTTTTTCGAAGTTGGAACACCTTTTTCTGTCAGGCCTCAAAACGTTGCGTGTTTTATGGAAGTGTCCAGATCAATATATAAGCCTTAAGAACCTAGTGACACTTAATATTTCTGTTTGTCAAAAGTTAGTGAAACTATTTACTGTCAGTGTAGCGCGAGGACTTGTCAATATGCAAACTTTATCAATACAAAATTGTAGCAGCTTAGTGGCAGTGATCTTCGACGGCGGGATGAACAAACGGGGACTTGTCAATATGAAAACTTTATCAATACACTTAATATCGACATTGTGTTTCGTCGCCTTGCAAAGATTGAATTACGTGAGTTAGAAAGCCTCAATAGCTTCTATGCTGGAATGGTAAACATCAAGTTTCCTTCCTTGGAGTTTGTGGGGATTTATGGGTGTAACATGATGGACAAATGGGGTGATAACGTAACCTATGATACACCCATTCTCAAGCATGTGGAGCAGGGACATTTTTCTTACTCGATGGTTAGTTTCGTTATTTATCTGATAGGTTGAGACAATTGCTCCCCTACTAACCTCATTATGTTACTGTCACAGGCATTATCGCATGCTGACGCCCGATTTAATATTGGTATGTATTTATTTTACAGATTTATGTATTTCGTTTATGAAATTCATACTAATAAATGCTTGCAACTATAACATAAATTCTGTATCAAACATGATGTTTACAATAATTTTTTGTGCTGTTTACCACATCACAAGAAAACAGCATAAGAAATTGAAGTGTTTGCATTCAATACTGCTTGGTGCCTACTTTTTGATTATTCGTATTAAGTATATATTTGTATCAAAGATGATTGAAGCTGAAAACTTGTAATTTTACTAACTTTGAGTTTTTATGTGTGGTCATATAGAAAATTTGGCTTATCAGCACGATGTCATTCAAGCTACAATAACCGGCCTAAGCCCAGAAATATAATCTGCTAACAGACCAAGTCATGCAAGCTGTCGGACTCAAAGAATTCAAGGGAAGTGAAGGAAGTGGAACTCTAGTTGTCTAAGGTTTGAGCTTGGGTGTTTTATTTTTGATGTGAATGACTGTGAATCCACATCTCAAAAGATTTGCTTTGTTTTATTTTGGATGTTTTATTTTACGACAAAACCAAATTAAATAAGACGTGTTCAAATATTTGTGCTTTATGATAAAATCTCTTAGCGGTTATAAAATTTTTATTTTTAGTTTTTATTTTTAAATATGAACATACATTAATCAAACAAACATTTACATCAATAAGAGGAAAAATAGATTGGACAAGCCCAAAATCCACGGTTGTAACTATTTAAATTCAAAACAAAAATGACCTTGTTAAATACACCAATTAGCTCAGCTGCAAAATAAAGTGTTCTATTACATATTTACATGTTACAGCTACATTGTACAATTTATAGAGAAACGAACAATCTACTTCTTAGGGAGGTAAACGAGTCGAATCCATTTGAATTTTGGCAAGGTTCGACTTGACAATATAATGTTCGGCTCGATCTCGGCAAGCCTTAATGAGGGAAGCTTGAGCTCGGCTCGAGAAAGGTTAAATTCTACTCGAGCTCGGGTCGAAGAGCTCGATTTATTTGTGGTTACGTGCTTTTCTAACCAACTAAAATTTAAATATGCGTACTCCCAATACGCAAATACGCATTTACACTTATTGTAATTACATTTACGATCTTAAAATGTACATAATGTATATGAAAAACATTTATGGATTATAACATGAGAAAGCTTGACAATGACTCGAGCCGAGCCTGTATAAACTCGAGCTCGACTCATTAAACATTTGGAACTCATGTTCTGGGCTCGAACTGGATGCTCTATAAAACTCAGCTCTAACAAGCGCGAGTTGAGTTCTAGCTCATGTAACTCGACAAAAAGCTCAACTCGTTTACACCCCTAATTCTTCTGTCACATTTTTTTCGCTAGTTTATGCAACTCAACATCGGAGTCGACCAAATAAAACTGCATTTATTTACAGTAGTATGATTTACTGTATTTACCATGACCTAAAGGAGTATGCCTAAATGTCTTTGCACTCAAAGAAACTGATACCATCAATTTGAACCTACAAGATACCGCCATTCGGATTTACTGCAAACACTTTGTTCAAGTAAAATATCTCAACCGGATTTTTTATAGAGAAAAGTAATGGTTTCGGTATTAGATGTCAAACAAGATTTCCTATAGATGGTAAAATGGAAGGGTTGAGAAACGGGTTAGTATTAGAACGGGTTATACTCGATCAAAACATGTCGGGTCAGTTCATATTTGGGGTCCCTGTATCTTGATAATGGCTAAGAGGTAGCTGAATTTCAGTAACTTTTATTCCATGTTTTGGTTTTGTACATCTTATTTACAAAGATCAAGAAAGCATCGATAGCTGAAAAACTATACGATACATATATGCAACTGAAAACGAATTTGATAGCCAAACCTATGCGAAAAAGAAAAATGCCACAACCGTAACAAAGATAGCTAATCCACTAGGTAGTCTTGTGGAACATAAACCACTAGAATATCCAAGGTACATCGCATCAATTACAGGTCCACATAACTCCTGGTGGTCATTGGTTCGAGTTTCTTTATAGCTAACAAAACTAACTGCAGGAACCACATTGTTAGTGATGTATGTCCTATTTAATTCGAATTTTACCGAATATTTCTTTCTTGATCCAACACCATTACTCTTCATCATAAAGTTCCATTTTAAGGGTCCAACTTGTACAACCACCGTGAAATCTCCTACACACGAGTCACCGGCATCACCCATGATAAACTCTAAAGTATGTCTTCCATAAATATATGATGCATTATATGCAATGCCTGAAGGGTTACCAGATGCAGAAATCAACTCGACTGCTCTGCGTCCTTGTGGGACTGCATAATGGTTTGAGTCGATATATTTTACCGTGCCTAGAACTATCCAAGGATTAATTAAGTGCTAACTGGGATGAACTCGAAGTATTGAGGTTCGACTCAGCCTCGAGTAAGATACCTTGAGAGGAGTACCCGGAAAAGCCTGGTCCAACTTCGAAGCCATTATTCGAAAATACATTAAACAAGATGCGATCTGTCAAAATTGTTAAAATATATTTATCAGATATATGAAACACTCGTCAAATCAGCTAGTCTTTGGCCTAGCGGTGTCCGGGGTTCAAGTCCCAACAAGGAAAAGAAGTGCGAAGAGTAGGTAGGTGGTGTAAATTTGTTGTTAAACATTTTCTCTCGTCAAATAATCAAAAAATTAAGATATTAAGAATTTGAAAACAGAAATAATATGTATGATTGTACGAAATGACATACTTTCGCGCATTTTTTCATTATAAATCGCCGTCAGGAAAAGTTTGTTGATGATAGGCCAACAAGCTATATTACTATGACCAATAGCCACAACACTTTGGATTTGTAGGGTGACATAACTGCAGGGACGAAGCTTGAAACATTTTATTGGAGGGGCCAAACATTAACTTATTAATTTTGGAGGGGCCAAATTGTTAATTAGCATTTTTTTACACTAGCACAATACATGATATACATTAAGGACAAAAAAGTTTGGGGGGCCAAGGCCCACTCCTGCCCTATATAAGATTCGTCCTTGCATAACTGTATCCCCAAAATGAATATGCATGAGTCTGCCAGGTTTCTTTCCCAAGTGATTCTTTATAGAAGAGTACATTTGAAAAATGATGATCCGAAACATTTATAGCAGTGGTGTTGTTAGCACAATGCGGACTACTTGGAGCAAGTTTAAAGGTGATGAAATAATTAGCGTTTACATCACAATAAAATGTGTGGCTAATCATGCCATTTGGACCTAATTGCAAACCATTTCCGTTGGGAAAGCTTTTACGATCCTTGACATACCAAACTGTACCCTGGTATGACCAACCACGAATAATGTGTGTTTTATTATCGAGGAGCACGAATTGAGAGGTTTCATTCCACATTAGATTAGGTCGAATGTCGAACTCGCCAAGTGTAACTGCTTAATAAAATGTGTTTCAGTAAACAAAACTAAAGATTATATTTGAGAATGGAATAAGATATAACAAATTTTTAACTCATTCCATTAAAGTTTTTTAACTATTGGATTGGAATTGGTTAAAAAAAGTTTAAATGGATCAATATTTTCTCATGTTGTAACCACCATTAGATTTATGTTGTGAGATATATGACAAATAATTTTTTTTATTAGATACTCTTGATCCATATTTAATACATCAAAGTAAGGCTTAATTAGATAACACAATTAGATAACACAGAAGATAATAGGATAAGTAAAAAACAGAAGAACCAAAATTAGGCTTAGATGGTATTTAGCACTGTAAAAAAAAAAAAAAAAAAAAAAAAAAAAAAAACTCTTGTTTGGTTTTACTCTCAAATGTCATAGCATAAGCACCAAGCCACCAATGTAAGAAGTTGTTACGGATGCATCACTTGTAAAACCAACAATGTATCATGTAATGACTTTTGAACATACCTGGTCTAGATGCAACTTGAGAAGGTGTCAATAAGACTAAAAAGAGCAATTTAACGGAGAGAATCTCAAGAGCCATTGTGACTTAGGGGGGATGATCAAACGTATATATATATATATTTATAGGGTAACAAATATGCCACAAAGATGACCATGAACAAGGCGAAAATGATCAAAGCTATTTTATATACATACTAATTGCTAAGTCGACTCATCAACTTTCGCCATGATCCGTCTACTCAATCTAACAAACTTTTTTTGTAGTTAATTTTCAACTTGTTTAAACTTTAAATGAAACCTTCGATGTATCAAAAGGTTTTGAATTTAATATTATTTGGATATCTAAGTCAAATAGCTAAGACCTTCTACAGTATCCATAGGTTCTGAATCTAATTAGTAAAATATCTCGTAATGATCTAACGTGTACAGAAGATTTCTTGAATGTCTATAAAATGTTATGTTAAAGTCAGAAGTGGATATATACAAGGTTGAGACAAAGAGCTAATTTTGTACGCCACCAATTGAATATGTATGAAATTATGAACAAGGAAGAACAGGTTTATAAACATTTGAAAGGCCTCATAAGTGTATTTTGTTAAGCTATTCATACGAAAAGGTATCGTTACTTTATAACAAAACTACATTTTAAAAAACAAAGCACTCTTTTCAACTAACACATCGCTTTCACCTCCTATTTATGCAAGTCGGGTTCCAATTAGCTAATAAGCTTTACATGCATGAAAGATCAAACATCTTCAACTTAAAAAGAGACTATTTCTGCATCTAATAAGGTATACGATTCAACTATAAGAACTATAAAAATAAAAATGAAGTCTCCAATTATTGTTACAAGAAATGAAAGTAAGGGAGTACCCGCCATCCTACGTGTTAAAAAGTCAACCGTATTTACCCAGTGGTCAAAACTTGTTCAACTTCACGCAGACATCACGAGCTCAAAATTAACGTTTATGGTTCTATCACTTTCGTAAAACCTTGAAGTTCATGTCGACATAAAATTGTTATGACCAAAATGTTATATTAATTACCACTAATCAGATATTTTTAATTTGATTTCTATTTACGGCAAGTCTTTCAACAGGAACTTTAGTCCTAACCTATCTCCATATCATATTAAGTGCGTCATCTTTCTTGGGAGGGTAATGATACTCAAAATGATGTGTGATTTCTTTGAGCTGCTTCCACATTTTTAGCCACCTGTCTTGGGGTATTTTCCTGAGGTGTTCATCAATATAGCTGGGAACCAATGTTTCTTTTATGGAAAAGAAAAGTGCAAACTTGGAGTAGTCTAGCTCAGACTCAAACGGGAGCTCGATATGGTCGCTCACAATCACGGGGACAAGGTCGCTCACGACAGCATTGACCAGTCGGTTAGAGGAAGGAGTGGCTCCTGCTGGATGTAAACAGAATTTTGATGACTGCATGCCCTGCATAGACTGGTTACACCATAGATGTGTCAAATATGATTACAAACTTTATACAATCTCAACAAAAATATGATTTTTTTAATAAAATTATTTAGAAGTTATATGTGGTAAAAAAATACACATTGGCAACGCTTACTAGTTCTGTAAAACCCGAAAAATCTTAAACATATATAAGTACGAAAATACCCTTGGAACCAAGAATTTTAAAATAAGTAAAATACGTTTATAATAAATTTACGAAATTAAAAACCTAATAAATAAAAACTTGACGAATGTAATTACGCAAACGACTTTGGTACGACGAAGGACTTAAACTATTCGCCAATAATGTTGGGCCATTCGATTATTAAACGGGCTCGTTTGTTTTGTTTGTGTTGCGCCAAGCCGAGAACCAAGAAGAACCCACGAGGGGCGTTTGTTTGTGTCCGCTGGATCAATGGCCGAAGCCCACTTGGGCGTGCGTTTGGTGTGTCCGGTTGGACCCAAACCGAACCCAACCCCCTCCTAAGCCCTAACTAAAAATGTTAACTATAAATACATCACATAATCATTGAATTGAAACCCTAGTTTTAGTTGTTGCCTCTCTTTTCTCTTTGTTCCCATTCGCCGAGACTCACACACCCTTGGTGTCGAGATTTTGCTTCAAACGAGTTAAGGTATAACGTTTATTCGACTTCCTTTAACGCACCTTACATGTATATGTTGTGTTATATTCATTTAGTCGGGTTTTCCTTTGTTTTCTTTTGTGCCGAGCCGTGTAAACCAAAAACAAGAACAACCCTTAACGAATTAAACCTTGTAACTAATAAGGAACATGTAACGTGATATGTAATATTGAATCGGTCGTGTATATGTCGAGTTAAACAAGGCCGAACCATGCATGAGATTGGACCAAGCATATATGAATTGACTAAGGGTAAAATATCATAACTTGAATATGTAGCGATGGTTAGATGAGCTAGGACTTATGATAATCTACTAGCCGAAACCCTAGTTTGAACCGAACATATATACATGAGTTTTGAGCGTGTAATAAACAAGTAAGGTCACGTAAACATAAACCCTAGTTTAATATGTAAAGCGAATAAAGTATATCAAACCCTAAATGTTTGTGAACGTGTCTCTTTTGTGTGCGTTATATTAATTCAAGTGAACTAGTAGTTATGTACACGTGTAATTTATCCGAGTAATAAGTAACTTGTATGTCACATAAAATCATAAACGTACATGGTAAAACATAAAAGGAAAGATTGTTATCATTTACGTATTAGGTTAAGTAGCGAGTCATTAAGACGTAACATGTAAAGTAAATGCATATTAATGAGATATTAAAGAATAAGAAAACCCTAGAACATAAATGAGAGTCGATTAGGGTTTGAGCTAAATATAGTAATTCGTTATTTCATGTGTGAGTTATGACTTATAAACTATTTTCACATTTAACCCTAGACTTTAATAAATGACATAACGAACCCTAATCTACAACATTTATTATAAAATACTTAAGTCTCATTTAATAAAACCCTAAAGTATGAAGATCATTAATATACATTAAGTATGAACACCAAATATTAAAAGATCATTTCGACGATTATGGAATCATAAATAACATGGACGACCGTTAATGTCTATAGGTTACGAGAAGAGGAGTAATCCTTTGCCTTCCGTCTTCGCTTTTCAATCATTTGCTTTGGAATAAGGTGCAGATATTCGACCTTTTCAAGAAAGGTTTCCTTTTTACGTTTTCTTTAGTATTAGGTTTTCCTAAGCCTTTGCTATGAAACCCAAAATCGATTTGTTTGAGCTATTGCTTATCCGAACTCGATTTACGAATTATGAAACATCCGATTTTGAACTATCGATATGAAAACGTGATTTTGGAAATATGAATGATTTTGAAATATGAATGATTTTACGATAAAATATGATCCGTATCGGCTCGACATTCGATTTGACCTAAGATAGTTTGACACCGAGCCAAATATTTAACTAGTCATGGGGTTCCATGTCCGTGTCGTTGATGCACTCGATATGACTCTAGGGTAGTAGAGTGATGTTCGCCACGTCTACGGATGGTGAAGCATATTTGTGAATATGTAGGAAGGGCGTATGGATGCATCCCGATCCGTTATATGTTATCTGTTATATGTTATCGATGATTGATCTTTGCTTGCATGCGCCCTTCATAACTCGGTAGGTCTCCCCACAAATGTTGCCTTCGAGAAATGTTGCCTTATGTGAATATGAATATGATCGATATATGTTTCGGGCTCGTGGTAGTTGACTATAAACTTTATTTTGAAAATCATGATTTATGTTTTGAAAATGATTATGATTTTGCTATCGCCATTCACTTTATTTCATATTCGATATCGTTTAGTATTCGCTTTTGCTTTCATATCTGCTCACCGGGCTTTTGAAGCTCAACCACACTTTTCTTTTCTTCCGCGGTATCTAAGCATTGGGCTCAGGTTGCTTTGGGATGAGTGTGAGTGGACTTACCTTAGAGATTTTAGCTTTGATTTCTTATGATGCCATTTAAGACTTATTTATTTCGGATATTATGTTGAAGTTCACTATGTTTCACTGGGACCTATGTATTGAAGTCATTTTGACTTGGATTATTTCCGCATTTATGTTAAGACTTCTTTTGGTTATTTATGTTTTTCTTTGATATGACACCATTACTTGTGATTCCTTTACCCTTGGCGGGTCGGGGCGTTACAATTTATGGTATCGAGCCTGTGTTTATGACTTGTAGTCAGGACCTGTGAACATAAGAACCTTAGGTTATCCCTTGGAGTTTAGGATTTGACCTGTGAGGATTGGGTAGACTTAGGTTTCCTTCTGCGAACTTCCATTTCGTATCTCACCTTTGTTCATTTTGCTAATCGTTTGAATATCATTCAGATGGTTCGAACACGTCAAAACCTGGATGGAGACGATGATGCTCCTAACTTGGATGCTGCGATTGCTAATGCTCTCAACACTCTTTTCCCTGGTCTTACCACACCTGAGATGATGACACAGGTGATCAACAACATTCGGAATCAGACTGGTGCTTCGGGAAGCGGTGGTGGAAATCAACCCACAAGCATTTACACTTGGCTCGAGCGTTTCGGTAAGCTCAAGCCTCTTTCTTTTAGCACCGCCGCTACTCCCACCGGCCGAGGACCGGATCACTCATGTTGAGAAGTCGTTTGAAGTCTTGGGTTGTGGAGATGAATTTAAGACTCGCTTAGCTACATTTAAACTAGAGGGTGATGCTTTAAATTGGTGGAAAGCATTGAAACAAGCACGAGGAGGAGATGCTTTTGCTATCGCTTGTACTTGGGCGGAGTTTGGACTATCTTCTATAACCGTTACTTCCACGATGCGAACGGCAAAGGTATGAGAGGGATTATCGAGCAATCTACCGGTTTGATCATGAGAACTCAATGAGTACATGAGTAGGTTTATGAGGTTGGTAAGCTTTGTTGGAGCGATTCTTTGGAGATGGTAGGCGCCAAGCTAAGCATTTCAAATGGGGGGGTTACCAAGAAGTGGGTGTTGGACCGATCGCTTAACACCGAGTATGAGGATGTGTCGGCTGCAATGATGCAACTCGTAACATTGAAAACCTTTACGTTGTTTGTGAATTCACCGACGTTTTCCCGATGAACTTCCCCGGTATTCCTCCGCCTAGAGAAGTTGAGTTTAGCATTGAGTTGATTCTGGTGCTAAACCGATTTCAAAAGCTCCGTGTCGTATGGCACCGAGAATCGAAGGAGTTGAAGGAACAACGCAGAGATGATAGAAAATGGATTCATTCGACCTAGTGTTTCTCCATAGGGTGCACTGTTTTGTTTGTGAAGAAGAAGGATGGAAGTATGCGCTTATGTATCGACTCACCGTGAACTCAACCAGACACTATGCGAAACTGTTATCCTCTTCCGCGCATAGACGATTTGTTTGATCAACTGCAAGGAGCTAAGTTCTTTTCTAAGATTGATCACGAGTGCGGTTATCATCAACTACGTGTGAAGGGCAAGATGTTCCTAAGACCGCGTTTCATACCGAGATATGGTCATTATGAGTTTCTCGTTATGCCTTTTGGTTTGACGAATCGCTCTTGTGTTTATGGACCTAATGAATCGTGTTTTCCATGAGTTCCTCGACAAGTTCGTTATTGTTTTCATCGATGACATTTTAGTTTACTCTAAGTCGAAGAGGAGCATGAGCAACATCTCCGGATAGTTTGGAGATTCCGAGGAAGAAGAAGTTGTCGCCAAATTCTCGAAGTGTGAATTTTGGTTAAGACAAGTCGCTTTCCTTGGTCATATTGTATCTGTGATGGTATCACCATGGATCCGTCTAAGGTTGAGGCTATCACTAAGTGGCCAAGACCTACGATAGTGACCGAGGTTAGGAGTTTTCTAGGACTTCTTGGATACTACCGACGCTTTGTTGAAGGTTTCTCTCGTTTAGCTTTGCCCTAACCCAATTGATGAGGAAAGTTGAAAAGTTCGTGTGGACGGATGAAAGAGAAAAGAGTTTTGAAGAGTTGAAACGGAGGTTGGTGTCCGCTCCTATTTTGACTCTTCCATCCGGTTCGGAGGATATCAAATCTATAGCGATGCATCTAAGAAAGGATTGGGCTGTGTCTTGATGCAACATGGTAAGGTGATAGCTTACGCTTCAAGACAATGAAACCTTATGAGGAGAATTACCCAACTCATGACCTTGAATTAGTCATTGTGGTGTTCGCGTTGAAGATCCGGAGACATTACTTGTATGGAGAGCGTGTGATATTTTCACCGATCATAAGAGCCTCAAGTATATTTTCACTCAAAAGGAACTCAACATGAGACAAAGAAGATGGTTAGAACTTCTTAAGGATTATGACACTAACATTCAATACCATCCTGGTAAGGCTAATGTAGTTCTTGACGACTTAGCCTAAATCGGTATGTTTGCAAGTATTGAGATTGAGCCTAGGATCATTCGTGACTTAGAGCGTTTGGATGTTGAGTTGTGCGTACGAGGTTTTGGTGGATCTTGGGCTAGTATGAAGGTGGAGTCGAACCTTATACTGCAAATTAAGGAAGCTCGAAAGATGACGGCGAGTGGGCCGTAGCTCAAAATGTTGAAGAAGGTAGGCGGTAGGAGTTTAAGGTTGATAACGACGAATTGTATGGTATGAAGATAGGCTTTATGTTCCCAATGATCGGTACTTCGTGAGAAAGTTATGGTGAAGCTCATAGTTCTCCTTTCACTATCCATCCCGGTTCTACCAAGATGTATAGGGATTTGAAACGATATTGGTGGAACGGCATGAAGCAAGATGTGGCGGCGTTTGTGTCGAAGTGTATGATTTGTCGGCAGTGAAGATCGAACATCAAAGAGCTAGTGGTGTTACAACCATTGGATATTCCGACATGGAAGTGGGATAAGATATCTATGGACTTTGGACTGGACTACCTCTTACTAAGAAGAAGCATGATGCGATTTGGGTGGTTGTTGATCGGCTAACCAAATCGCTCATTTCTTACCAATTAGAAAGGATTAAGGTATTGGTAGATTGGCGGAGATTTTTCACAAGAGATAGTTAGACTTCATGGTACTCCGACGTCTATTGTGTCGAGATAGGGATCCGCGTTTTAATTCTCGTTTCGGAAGGGTTTGCAAAAAGCTTGGGGTGCTCGACTTAATTTTAGTACGGCGTTCATCCTCAAACAGATGGTCGATCGAGAGAGGACTATTCGGACCTTAGAGGACATGCTAAGGGCTTGTACTTTGAATGGACCGTCACCGGGATGAATATTTGTGTTTGGTAGAGTTTGCATACAACAACAGTTGGCATGCTAGCATTAAAGCAACACCGTTTGAACTTCTTTTCGGAAGAAAATGTAGATCACCTACTTGTTGGGATGAAGTAGGTGAGCGTCTAATCGAAGGTCCGAAATGATTGAGATCACTAATGAGAAAGTAGTTGTTGCTAGAGTAAAGTTGAAGGAGGCTAGGTCTCGTCGGAAAAGTTATGCCGACAAGCATCGTCGTGATTTAGAGTTTCGAGTTGGTGATCGTGTGTTTTGAAAGTCTCGCCGTTTAGAGGTGTGAAACGTTTTGGAATCAAGGGCAAGCTCACCTAGGTTTATCGGTCCGTTTGAAATTTTGGGCGTATAGGAGAAGTTTCAGTGTCGATTAGCACTTCCGCTTCAGTTGTCGCATGTTCATGATGTGTTCCATGTATCTCTCTAAGGATACAACTATCATCCATTACACGTTGTTTCGTATCCGTTGGATCAAATTCAATCCGATATGTCTTTATCTGAAGAACCGGAAGCTATTTTAGAAAGACAAGAGAGAGTTATGAGAAGTAAAGTCATTCCGTTCGTTAAGATTCTTTGGAAAAATCACCCGGAGCGTGAGGCTACTTGGGAAACCGAAGAGTCGATGCGAGCTAGTTATCCTCATTTCTTTGAATAGTTCGGTATGTTCTCATCTCGTTTTCGTTTCGTTTCATTTCAATTTTCGAGGACGAAAATTTTTTTTAGAGGGGAAGAATTGTAAAACCCGAAAAATCTTAAACATATATAAGTACGAAAATACCCTTGGAACCAAGAATTTTAAAATAAGTAAAATACGTTTATAATAAATTTACGAAATTAAAAACCTAATAAATAAAAACTTGATGAATGTAATTACGCAAACGACTTTGGTACGACGAAGGACTTAACCTATTCGCCAATAATGTTGGGCCATTCGATTATTAAACGGGCTCGTTTGTTTTGTTTGTGTTGCGCCAAGCCGAGAACCAAGAAGAACCCACGAGGCGTTTGTTTGTGTCCATGGATCAGGGGCGAAGCCCACTTGGGCGTCGTTTGGTGTGTCGGTTGGACCCAAACCGAACCCAACCCTCCTAAGCCCTAACTAAAAATGTTAACTATAAATACATCACATAATCATTGAATTGAAACCCTAGTTTTAGTTGTTGCCTCTCTTTCTCTTTGTTCCCATTCGCCGAGACTCACACACCCCTTGGTGTCGAGATTTTGCTTCAAACGAGTTAAGGTATAACGTTTATTCGACTTCCTTTAACGTACCTTACATGTATATGTTGTGTTATATTACATTTTAGTCGGGTTTTCCTTTGTTTTCTTTTGTGCCGAGCCGTAAACCAAAAACAAGAACAACCCTTAACGAATTAAACCTTGTAACTAATAAGGAACATGTAACGTGATATGTAATATTGAATCGGTCGTGTATATGTCGAGTTAAACAAGGCGAACCATGCATGAGATTGGACCAAGCATATATGAATTCGGCTAAGGGTAAAATATCATAACTTGAATATGTAACATGGTTAGATGAGCTAGGACTTGCGTGATAATCTACTAGCGAAACCCTAGTTTGAACCGAACATATATACATGAGTTTTGAACGTGTAATAAACAAGTAAGGGTCACGTAAACATAAACCCTAGTTTAATATGTAAAGCGAATAAAGTATATCAAACCCTAAATGTTTGTGAACGTGTCTCTTTTGTGTGCGTTATATTAATTCAAGTGAACTAGTAGTTATGTACACGTGTAATTTATCCGAGTAATAAGTAACTTGTATGTCACATAAAATCATAAACGTACATGGTAAAACATAAAAGGAAAGATTGTTATCATTTACGTATTAGGTTAAGTAGCGAGTCATTAAGACGTAACATGTAAAGTAAATGCATATTAATGAGATATTAAAGAATAAGAAAACCCTAGAACATAAATGAGAGTCGATTAGGTTTGAGCTAAATATAGTAATTCGTTATTTCATGTGTGAGTTATGACTTATAAACTATTTTCACATTTAACCCTAGACTTTAATAAATGACATAACGAACCCTAATCTACAACATTTATTATAAAATACTTAAGTCTCATTTAATAAAACCCTAAAGTATGAAGATCATTAATATACATTAAGTATGAACACCAAATATTAAAAGATCATTTCGACGATTATGGAATCATAAATAACATGGACGACCGTTAATGTCTATAGGTTACGAGAAGAGGAGTAATCCTTTGCCTTCCGTCTTTCGCTTTTCGATCATTTGCTTTGGAATAAGGTACGAGATATTCGACCTTTTCAAGTAAAGGTTCCTTTTACGTTTTCTTCAGATTAGGTTTTCCTAAGCCTTTGCTATGAAACCCAAAATCGATTTGTTTGAGCTATTGCTTATCCGAACTCGATTTACGAATTATGAAACATCGATTTTGAACTATCGATATGAAACCGTGATTAAAATATGAATGATTTTACGATAAAATATGATCGTGTCGGTTATGACATTACGATTTGACCTAAGATAGTTTGACACCCGAGCCAAATATTTAACTAGTCATGGGGTTCCATGTCCGTATCATTGATGCACCTCGATATGACTCTAGGGTAGTAGAGTGATGTTACTGCCACGTCTGGATGGTGAAGCATATTTGTGAATATGTAGGAAGGGCGTATGGATGCATCCTAGATCATTATATGTTATCATTATATGTTATCGATGATTGATCTTTGCGTGCATGCGTCCTTCATAACTCTGGTAGGTCTCCTACAAATGTTGCCTTCGAGAAATGTTGCCTTATGTGAATATGAATATGATCGATATATGTTTACGGGCTCGTGGTAGTTGACTATAAACTTTATTTTGAAAATTATGATTTATGTTTTGAAAATGATTATGATTTTGCTATCGCTCATTCACTTTATTTCATATTCGATATCGTTTAGTATTCGCTTTTGCTTTCATATCATTCCTTTGGGCTTTTGAAGCTCACCGCACTTTTCTTTCTTCCATGGCGGTATCTAAGCATTGGAAGCGGGTTGCTTTGGGATGAGTGCTTGAGTGGACTTACCTTAGAGATTTTAGCTTTGATTTCTTATGATGCCATTTAAGACTTATTTATTTGGATATTATGTTGAAGTTCACTATGTTTCACTGGGACCTATGTATTGAAGTCATTTTGACTTGGATTATTTCCGCATTTATGTTAAGACTTCTTTTGGTTATTTATGTTTTCTTTGATATGACACCATTACTTGTGATTCCTTTACCCTTGGCGGTCGGGCGTTACAATTTATGGTATCACGCCAAAGTTCGACTTGTAGTCGGACTGTGAACATAAGAACCTTAGGTTATCCTTGAGTTTAGGATTTGACCCGTGAGGATTGGGTAGACTTAGGTTTCCTTCTGCGAACTTCCATTTCGTATCTCACCTTTGTTCATTTTGCTAATCGTTTGAATATCATTCAGATGGTTCGAAATCGTCAAAACCTGGATGGAGACGATGATGCTCCTAACTTAGATGCTGCGATTGCTAATGCTCTCAACACTCTTTTCCCTGGTCTTACCACACCTGAGATGATGACACGGTGATCAACAACATTCGAATCGTTGGTGCCTCGGGAAGCGGTGGAGGAAATCAACCCACGGCATTGACACTTGGCTCGGCGTTTGATAAGCTCAAGCCTCTTTCTTTTAGCACCTTGCTACTCCCACTGAAGCCGAGGACCTGGATCACTCATGTTGAGAAGTCTGTTTGAAGTCCGGGTTGTGGAGATGAATTTAAGACTCGTTTAGTGCATTCAAACCGGAGGGTGATGCTTTAAATTGGTGGAAAGCATTGAAACAAGCACGAGGAGAGATGCTTTTGCTATCGCTTGTACTTGGGCGGAGTTGGGACTATCTTCTATAACCGTTACTTCACGATGCGGAACAACAAAGGTATGAGAGGATTATTAGGCAATCTACCGCTTGATCATGAGAACTCCAATGAGTACATGAGTAGGTTTATGAGGTTGGTAAGCTTTGTTGGGCGATTCTTTGGAGATGGTAGGCACCAAGCTAAGCATTTCAAATGGGGATCAAGAAGTGGGTGTTGGACCGATCGCTTAACACCGAGTATGAGGATGTGTCGGCCGCAATGATGCAGCTCGTAACATTGAAAACCTTTCATTGTTTGTGAATTCACCGACGTTTTCCGATGAACTTCGGTATTCCTCCGGCTAGAAGTTGAGTTTAGCATTGAGTTGATTCTGCCGCTAAACCAATTTGAAAGCTCCGTATCGTATGGCACCGTAGAATCAAGGAGTTGAAGGAGCAAAGAGCAAGAGATGATAGAAAATGGATTCATTCGACCTAGTGTTTCTACATGGGTGCACTGTTTTGTTTGTGAAGAAGAAGGATGGAAGTATGCGCTTATGTATCGACTACCGTGAACTCAACCGTACATTATTCAAAACCGTTATCCTCTTCCGCGATAGACGATTTGTTTGATCAAGCTGCAAGGAGCTAAGTTCTTTTCTAAGATTGATCCGAGGTCCGTTATCATCAACTACATGTGAAGGGCAAGATGTTCCTAAGACCGCGTTTCATACGGATATGGTCATTATGAGTTTCTCCTTATGCCTTTTGGTTTGACGAATGCTTTCTTGTGTTTATGGACCTAATGAATCGTATTTTCCATGAGTTCCTCGACAAGTTCGTTATTGTTTTCATCGACGACATTTTAGTTTACTCTAAGTCTCAAGAGGAGCATGAGCAACATCTCCTGGATAGTTTGGAGATTCGAGAAGAAGAAGTTGTACGCCAAATTCTCGAAGTGTGAATTTGGTTAAGACAAGTCGCTTTCCTTGGTCATATTGTATCTGCGATGGTATCACCATGGATCCGTCTAAGGTTGAGGCTATCACTAAGTGGCCAAGACCTACGATAGTGACCGAGGTTAGGAGTTTTCTAGGACTTCTTGGATACTACCGACGCGTTTGTTGAAGGTTTCTCTCGTTTAGCTTTGCCCTTAACCCAATTGATGAGGAAAGGTGAAAAATTCGTGTGGACGGATGAAAGAGAAAAGAGTTTTGAAGAGTTGAAACGGAGGTTGGTGTCCGCTCCTATTTTGACTCTTCCATCTGGTTCTGGAGGATATCAAATCTATAGCGATGCATCTAAGAAAGGATTGGGCTGTGTCTTGATGCAACATGGTAAGGTGATAGCTTACGCTTCAAGACAACTGAAACCTTATGAGGAGAATTACCCAACTCATGACCTTGAATTAGCTGTTGTGGTGTTCGCGTTGAAGATCTGGAGACATTACTTGTATGGAGAGACGTGTGATATTTTCACCGATCATAAGAGCCTCAAGTATATTTTCACTCAAAAGGAACTCAACATGAGACAAAGAAGATGGTTAGAACTTCTTAAGGATTATGACACTAACATTCAGTACCATCCTGGTAAGGCTAATGTAGTTGCTGACGCACTTAGCCGGAAATCAGGTATGTTTGCAAGTATTGAGATTGAGCCTAGGATCATTCGTGACTTAGAGCGTTTGGATGTTGAGTTGTGCGTACGAGGTTTTGGTGGATACTTGGGCTAGTATGAAGGTGGAGTCGAACCTTATCCGCAAATTAAGGAAGCTCGAGAAGATGACGCAGTTGTGGGTCGTAGCTCAAAATGTTGAAGAAGTTAAGCACCGGAGTTTAAGGTTGATAACGACGGAATTGTATGGTATGAAGATAGGCTTTATGCGTTCCCAATGATCAGTACTTCGTGAGAAAGTTATGACCGAAGCTCATGGTTCTCCTTTCACTATCCATCCTGGTTCTACCAAGATGTATAGGGATTTGAAACAAGATTTACGGTGGAACGGCATGAAGCAAGATGTGGCGGCGTTGTGTCGAAGTGTATGATTTGTCGCAAGTGAAGATCGAACATCAAAGAGCTAGTGGATCGTTACAACCATTGGATATTCCGACATGGAAGTGGGATAAGATATCTATGGACTTTGTGACCGGACTACCTCTTACTAAGAAGAAGCATGATGCGATTTGGGTGGTTGTTGATCGGCTAACCAAATCGCTCATTTCTTACCAATTAGAAAGGATTATGGTATTGGTAGATTGGCGAGATTTTTCAAAGAAGAGATAGTTAGACTTCATGGTACTCCGACGCCTATTGTGTCGATAGGGATCCGCTTTACTTCTCGTTTGGAAGGGTTTGCAAAAGCTTTGGGTGCTCGACTTAATTTTAGTACAGGCGTTTCATCCTCAAACAGGATGGTCAGTCGAGAGGACTATTCGGACCTTAGAGGACATGCTAAGGGCTTGTGCTTTGGAATGGACCGGCGGTGGGATGAATATTTGTGTTTGGTAGAGTTTGCATACAACAACAGGTTGGCATGCTAGCATTAAGGCAAAGACCGCTTGAACTTCTTTACGGAAGAAAATGTAGATCACCTACTTGTTGGGATGAAGTAGGTGACGCGCTAATCGAAGGTCCGGAAATGATTGAGATCACTAATGAGAAAGTAGTTGTTGCTAGAGTAAAGTTGAAGGAGGCTAGGTCTCGTCAGAAAAGTTATGCCGACAAGCATCGTCGTGATTTAGAGTTTCGAGTTGGTGATCGTGTGTTTTTGAAAGTCTCGCCGTTTAGAGGTGTGAAATGTTTTGGAATCAAGGGCAAGCTCAGTCCTAGGTTTATCGGTCCGTTTGAAATTTTTGAGCGTATAGGAGAAGTTTCGTATCGATTAGCACTTCCGCCTCAGTTGTCGCATGTTCATGATGTGTTCCATGTATCTCTCCTAAGGGGATACAACTATCATCCATTACACGTTGTTTCGTATCCGTTGGATCAAATTCAATCCGATATGTCTTTATCTGAAGAACCGGAAGCTATTTTAGAAAGACAAGAGAGAGTTATGAGAAGTAAAGCCATTCCGTTCGTTAAGATTCTTTGGAAAATCACCCGGGCGTGAGGCTACTTGGGAAACCGAAGAGTCGATGCGAGCTAGTTATCCTCATTTCTTTGAATAGTTCGGTATGTTCTCATCTCGTTTTCGCTTGCTTTCATTTCAATTTTCGAGGCGAAAATTTTTTTAGGGAAGAATTGTAAAACCGAAAAATCTTAAACATATATAAGTACGAAAATACCCTTGGAACCAAGAATTTTAAAATAAGTAAAATACGTTTATAATAAATTTACTGAAATTAAAAACCTAATAAATAAAAACTTGACGAATGTAATTACATAAACGACTTTGGTAAGACGAAGGACTTAAACTATTCGCCAATAATGTTGGGCCATTCGATTATTAAACGGGCTCGTTTGTTTTGTTTGTGTTGCGCCAAGCCGAGAACCAAGAAGAAACCACGAGGGGCGTTTGTTTGTGTCCGCTGGATCAAGGGCCGAAGCCCACTTGGGCGTGCGTTTGGTGTGTCCGGTTGGACCCAAACCGAACCCAACCCCCTCCTAAGCCCTAACTAAAAATGTTAACTATAAATACATAAAATCATAAACGTACATGGTAAAACATAAAAGGAAAGATTGTTATCATTTACGTATTAGGTTAAGTAGCGAGTCATTAAGACGTAACATGTAAAGTAAATGCATATTAATGAGATATTAAAGAATAAGAAAAACCCTAGAACATAAATGAGAGTCGATTAGGGTTTGAGCTAAATATAGTAATTCGTTATTTCATGTGTGAGTTATGACTTATAAACTATTTTTACATTTAACCCTAGACTTTAATAAATGACATAACGAACCCTAATCTACAACATTTATTATAAAATACTTAAGTCTCATTTAATAAAACCCTAAAGTATGAAGATCATTAATATACATTAAGTATGAACACCAAATATTAAAAGATCATTTCGACGATTATGGAATCATAAATAACATGGACGACGTTAATGTCTATAGGTTACGAGAAGAGGAGTAATCCTTTGCCTTCCGTCTTTACGCTTTTCGATCATTTGCTTTGGAATAAGGTGCAGATATTACGACCTTTTCGAAGAAGTTTCCTTTTACGTTTTCTTTCGTATTAGGTTTTCCTAAGCCTTTGCTATGAAACCCAAAATCGATTTGTTTGAGCTATTGCTTATCCGAACTCGATTTGCATTATGAAACATCGATTTTGAACTATCGATATGAAAACGTGATTTTGGAAATATGAATGATTTTCCGATAAAATATGATGCGTATCGGTTATGACATTCGATTTGACCTAAGATAGTTTGACACCCGAGCCAAATATTTAACTAGTCATGGGGTTCCATGTCCGTATCGATGATGCACCTCGATATGACTGGGGCGATGAGTGATGTTCGCCACGTCTCGGATGGTGAAGCATATTTGTGAATATGTAGGAAGGCGTATGGATGCATCCTAGATCATTATATGTTATATGTTATATGTTATCGATGATTGATCTTTGCGTGGATGCACGTCCTTCATAACTCTCGTAGGTCTCCCTACAAATGTTGCCTTACGAAAATGTTGCCTTATGTGAATATGAATATGATCGATATATGTTTACGGGCTCGTGGTAGTTGACTATAAACTTTATTTTGAAAATTATGATTTATGTTTTGAAATGATTATGATTTTGCTATCGCTCATTCACTTTATTTCATATTCGATATCGTTTAGTATTCGCTTTGCTTTCATATCTATTCACTGGCTTTTGAAGCTCACCGCACTTTTGTTTTCTTCATGACGAGTATCTAAGCATTGGAAGTAGGGTTGCTTGGGATGAGTGCTTGAGTGGACTTACCTTAGAGATTTTAGCTTTGATTTCTTATGATGCCATTTAAGACTTATTTATTTCGGATATTATGTTGAAGTTCACTATGTTTCCGCTGGGACCTATGTATTGAAGTCATTTTGACTTGGATTATTTTCGCATTTATGTTAAGACTTCTTTTGGTTATTTATGTTTTGCTTTGATATGACATCATTACTTGTGATTTCTTTACCCTTGGCGGGTCGGGGCGTTACAAGTTCGATCTCCTTTTCAAGCTTACCCAGACCCATAGAGATACCATATAACCCAAATTGGCCCATCTGTAAGTATATGAGTCGAGATTGGCACATCTAATTGCAACGCCTATTAAACTACCACCTTTGTCCCACATACATGTATGAGTAGTCTAGCCAAAGTTGAAGACTTACGGATTAATGCATTCGCCTATAGCAAAGCCTACTTCAAAGTGGACATCCTCGTAACCTTTCAAGTAATTTTTCGAGCTTCCAATGAACTTTGCTTTCTTGCACAACACATTAAGTCCTCATTCATTTACTTAGTTATCCCCAAAATGAAATTCTCATATAATGTCCACAAAATTGCAACAATGTTTGACTTCATCCTTTAAATATCATGTGGATCACAACTACAGTGACAAAATGGGCGGGTTTGACAGTGTTAGGTAATGGAAATTATGGAGCTAAATAGTTCCGGGTCAATATGGATAATCATTAGTGCGGTTCGAAGGATTCGCCACAATACATTTTCTAATTTTAGAGTGTTAAATATGATTATAAAACTATAATAATTGTTTTTTAGTAGTTCGTTTTTAGAAGGAATTCGTGAAATTTAATGCTTTTGAATACACTTTAGGATGATGTTTAGCCGCTTCAATTTCTATTAAGTTCATTAAAGTTAACCCATTTTACCCATTAGAATAGAGATAACCCAAGTCAACCAATATATGTGTAATTTTGTAATCGGTCGAATTGCCACCCTAACCGCAACCAATAGCAGATACTAAATAGGTTTGGGCCCATATTGGCAACCATTAGTGCCAGTTAATATGGATCGAGTCAGATTACCACCCACAAAGATTTTCTAATTTTAGTGTTATAATATGATCCTAAACACTACTCGTAAATCACTATAATTATCCATTTTTTAAAGAAATTTAAGAAATTTAGTGATTTTCAATACACTTAGGATGGCGTTTGAGCCGTTCCAATATCTAGGAAAGTTCATTAAAGTTACCCGTGTGACCCATTAGAATAGAAATAACCCAAATCAACCCATTTATACATAATTTGTAATGGGTCGAAATTGCTACCTCTAACTGCAACCAAGTATAGTACCAAATAGCCGATGATGAAGGGTGAATGGTTAATTTAACCTTAAAAACTTGCCAAAATTAAAATGTAGCAACTTTTATGGACGGATAGAGTATCATGGAAAATTGATTCATGTTCTCATGGTTCTTCCTCTAAAAAAGAAGCGACACGCAACTTGTAAGGGTTTGGAAGGTCATCTTTCGTAAGACTCCACAACATGCTTATAAGGGGCTACCAAGTCTTTGTGTAAATTTGACAAGCTTTTGGAGTATTGCTCAAAGTCCGCAATGCATTCACCTCTTCCGAAGAAATAAAGCATTGGGATGGTGCATTGGGATTACATGATCTCTTCCGGATTCTTTTGCCAATAGCTAGAATTCCTCAAGAACTTAAGTAAATCATAAGCATTAGGTTCGATGAATTAGTCATTAAAAGGAAAAGGGTCATTTCAAGTCGATATGTGAGAATGATCGAGTTAACATCAAAACTTGCCACTTTTTACAAGAGGCTCAAGTACGTAAATAAGTAGTTCAACAGTATCTAAGTACAAGCATTAAGCATAAACATCTTCTTTCTATGATACTTCTAGTTTTTATTTTACATATAACTAGAGTGTTACCTAAGGAATATGGAAGATGTATGAGGTAAGGCGGTACAATATCATATTTTCGATAAAAAGGGCCAAGTTATTTGATAATATCCTTAAAATAAACTAAATGTCTCATTTTCTCACCCCAAGTAAAGAGTTGGATACACATAAAGCATCTTATTATCTGTATCTTCTAGTAAATATCTAACAAACGAAATGTCATTCATAGATTTAAATCCCTAACTTGTTATATAGCTATAAGTCACAGTCATGCAATTAGCTCTCATTTATTCTTTAAAAAATACAATCTTGTTTCATGATACTGAGATCAGACGTATGTCACAAACTCAGAATCATGCATCATTATACATTAAACAACAGAAAACTTTATAAAATGACACTCAATAAGTAGAGCCATGTAGATATCATATCTATCAACAACAAAGATCCTAAACTACATTAAATCATCAAATATATAAGGTGTCAACATCTTATACACAATTCACATACTCATCAAATATATAGGGAGTATTTAAACGTTCATTCGAAAGCAATTACTATAATAAGTTTCGTGTAATCTGCTTTGGTGTAGGTCAACTCATTAATTCCATATCAAGTCAATCGCAACAAACGATATCGATATATGAAGCACAATTACTAATTTACCCTAATCTTACCATATACGTATATGATACTTATATTCAGAATTTTCCAAATGCACCATCTTATCTGTTGGAAATGTATATATTTACAATAGGTAAATGTCCGGATTCGAACTCGTGACCACGGGATTGCACACTTTACGTATGAGACTCGATGTTTTAATAATTAATATAAAATATTATGTTTAATTATTAAATTCACAATAAACGACTAAACGAGCGATAAGAACTTATCGAAAGTGACTATCGGTCGTTAAATGTCAACGGGATATGAAGAAAAGTAAACAAGCCAAGAGACGGTTTTAGGAACCCTCTTTTGGGCTTGTTTTTGGCCGAAACTATGGTATCCCACATCGGAAACCATAGTAAACTTGACATCTACCATAAGGCTATAAATACATCCCCATGTATTCATCCTTTGGTACACTTGATTTCATTAGAAGGCCAAACTTCTTCTTTTCTTCCCTCTTATTCTTGGTCGACGAGTGAATCCCCATTGTAAGGGATTTACGAGTGACCTTGAGCATAACAAAGGTGTTTGGTTATTCTATTGTGATCAAGAACTAGCATTCGTGTCGAATCGCTAATAGTACGTGTGTAAAGAACGTGGTTGTAAGACATTATTCTTACACCAATTAGTACTTCTTTGTTTTGCTCAAGGATTTGATATTCAGAAGAGGTACGTTACGCATACTTTCGCTAATTAATTATTTGTTATGATCTTTAGTCTTCCGTGTGTACTCTTGATGTCTTTATGTTTTATTGTATTTTATATATCATAAAAGAACAGTGGCATCACGAGCCTTGTATAACAAGTAATTAATTACTGAAACACATAATTAAAATAAACATGAATGTGTTATTATTTGTATGCTTAGATCTAGGGTTTGCAAAACCTAAATCCTAATTTTGAGGGGGGGCGTTTTATTTGGTGCCCTAATTAGGGTTTTGTAAACTATTGTTTTAATTGGATTAGAAACCCTAAGATGCATGCAACTTTATGTGTATATGCGTAACTCTGTTTAATTGCATTAATTGTTAAGTGTAATTGATATCCATGATAATTATCTGCATGTTTTATCATGGATCTGCTTTTATTGTATGTCTTTCATGTTTTAAGTGATATACATTAAATTATGATAGATCTTAAATTGGAGAAGACCTCAATAATTATTAATTTAATCAATTATGTGCTATGTGGTATATATTTATTTTGACTTACGCAATCGATGAATCGATGCATGTGGTTCACCTTGTACATAGATGAAAACGGGTGGAAGTCTTAATTAAATATATGCATATTGATGATCTAGAATTGGTTATTAATAAGATTTATCAAAACCGTTTGCATGTGGCTATTTGATATGCATGACTTTTATTTGTTATGCTTTCATTGTTTATTTGTTTATTTTTCAAATACTTGCTTGTTTGTTATGTGTAACAAGGGTATTTTACAAGAAAAATAAACTGACCTAAACAATGGTGAAACATGTATTTTAAGAATAGTAATCATAATCGTTAATTGATGATGACTTTGGTACAAATGACCGAACGGCTCACCCATGAGAATGAACTAATAAAAGGGGTTTAAAGAAGTGCGCATGCATACACCGAAAGGATGTCTAAGGTTGTGCTTTAGCGCACCGGTCCTCTCGCCTCTCTGTAAGTTCGAATGGAGCTACTTAGTAAGCCATTAAATGTGCAAGCTCATCTTAAGGGCGAATTAGTTTTAATTCCATGCGCCACTTCGGTGGTAATTATCCGAAACACTAAGTGTTTACACTTATGCAAAAGTACGGTATAATGGATGATAATTAACACTAAATTCCTTGATTGGTGAAACCAATACCTCAATTAAAGTTTGATGATGAAAAACTTAAACATTAAAACAAGATATAAATGTTTTAATAAAACCTATGTTACGAAGATGAATGCATGACATCTTTGTACATATTTGATTTTACATCAAAACTATTACCCTTTAATTTAAGTTATATGCCATCCAACGAAACGGAAACACCTAAGATTATTTTTATTTGCGTGAGACCGTGACTTAGATCAGAATCAAAGGGTAAAATGTCCACGTGTCGTGAGAACGGGCATCGACGATTTTGCAGTTTCTTAAGTTGGACAACTTAATTGAGTTTTGTAGTGAGAACTGGCAACTCAAGGCATAAGATGGGATAAAACATGTTTACATGGCAATTGAAATTGGCTATATGTAAATCCCATAAATCTAGGAATTGCAATTGAAATTGGCAATTGAGCACAAGCTCTACCACTTTGTATAAGGTTCATTACTAGCAGATCAACCGACGTGATGAGATTATGACAATTTGATCCTAGTTTTCGAGTGAAAATTAAATGGTTATATGTTTATGAACCATGGGTGTTTAATTTTCTTGAAAAGGTTAATTATCGAAAATACTAAAATTGAATTTTGTAATTCTTTTGAATGTATAATTGCAACATTTAACCGTAAACGAAGTTTAGTCTTTGAACAATAAATTGTTCCATTCTGCTTTCAAACAAATGTTTGATCGAGAATAATTTACCGAAAAGACAAACGAAGTCTCTTTTCCATGGGAGAAGCATGAGACTCAATCCTATTCCTTTTCATGAATGAGAAAGGTATAATAGGAAAATTTGAATTGTCTAAATTCTAATGTAACTCATAGCAATGAATTGCACGTCATATTTTCCATAAAGATTTCATTACCTTCATTAGGTGAATGAATCCTTTTGTAACAAACATGAATGTTGGTTAACTGGAAAACATGTATATGAGTTACTAAATTAGAAGCTAGACTAATTACCGAGAAAATTGGTAAAAGGAAAACTAGCTTAATTTATCTAGTTGGTTTACTTTAACCTTTAAAGGTGCTACATACCAGTATGGGGATGGTAGACCTGTTAAGGAAGAAATTGCATACCCAATTTTTCAAGTTAATAACATTGATGGATAACCCATCATTCAAAGAGTAGAATACACTTTTTAGTACCTTAGTAATGATTACGATGGTTCTTTAAAGGTGTAAGAAAGTAAAAAGCAAGCAAGTTGTTTTCACCGGTTATGCAACACTTACAATGTTATCGATTCAAGTGGGAGCATTTGTGTTGCATTCGAATAAGAAGTTGTTTTAATGATTTCTAATTCGATGGGAGCTACAAGCCTTATTTCTGTGTAGTAACCCAGATTATCTTCAAAGATAATTACTTTCCAATTGTAGGCACTTATGTTTTTTAAGGATTGTCATGTGCGTTTCCTTACAAATCAATATAGTCCTAAATCTACTAGTTATATCTATGACACAAATCATATTAATCAAATAAACGAACGTGTATCGTGTTGTTTATATGTTACATGATGTTGTTCCATGCACAAGTGGGAGAAATCTTTATTGTGTGCAAGGTACAATACATATTAATATGATTTAATATGTATTCTCTTGACTGAAAAGTAAGAGAATTACGTTCTAATAGGAAGTATACATTTATATATGTATGCTTGCCCTATTAAGAACATGCGTCAAGATGATAACAAAGACTACTTTATTTTAAATATTTATGTCATTCAATATTTAAGAAACACTTGTAGTTACAATTTATGTTACATGAGAACGTGAACTAGATTGTAGCTCAAGGTAAAATATCCACGTGTCGTGAGAACGAGCATGGATGATTCTGCGCAGCTTACATGGAACATTTCATGGAATGACATAATTAAATGAAGTAATCTAATACTACTTTGAATTTAAGTATTCGTTGAATGACTTAAATATATGTAGTAATTATTAACTTGAAATATTAATTGAAACCCGAGGAGGTGTTCATAATTACTTTAATTATAAATGTTTATGATTTTGTAAAGTCACAAACATAAAGTCTTTTAAAGACTTACAATATAAAGTAAGACGTTAACTTGCTATGTTTTAAGACATTTGCATGAAGTCAATGAGTTGATCAATGACTTATAACGATAGTGGGATTATAATCGATATGTCTTTTGACTTGGTCAAAATACTTGTGTTATAATGCATGCAATTGATTTGGTAATTCTATTGTACCATTAAGTTTTACTTTGTTGGTAAATAGGTGTTTAGCCATAGAGTAGATGGTTATCTAAAATATTGTTAGATTTTCTTACAATATTAATTCTAATGAAATACCATAGTTTTATGGTATGTTCATTAGAAGAATCAAAATCTATTGGCATGTTTGATTCAAGATAACTATAGTTTCTTCCACATGTTATCAAGGTTAGAAGATTGAGTATAGATTGAATATACCAATAAGACTCCAACCTAGAAGATTGATAAGACACCATTTGTTTATGGAATGTGATGAATCACATTAAGTCTTATAAATGAAGTTCAATTTGTTAAACTACTTATAGAGTGAGTTGTAACAAACTAATGTTAGGAACAGTCAATGTTTTTTGTAGTATCCCAAAAGAAAACAATGTATTGTTGCTCTACTTGATAAACTATTTAAAGGTAATCTTTAAATTTTTTTAAAAGGCAAGTGGGATTTTTGTTTAGATCTTGAAAGATTGAATTACAAAAATACAAAATCTTCTAAAATGCACTAGCAAATATCATAATGAAAACATGAAAGTGATAGACCTTAATATGATGGAATTGTCATTCATAGATTCGTAAGGATATCTCAGATATTTAATATGCGAAGGAATATGAGTTACAGGATCATGGTAAGCCTGTTAATCATAATGATGAATTTATCAAATGTTGAATTGTGGTAAATCAATCATACTATGAATGTTGAGATGTCATCCATAAAGATAATCAACTTTAGATACTTGGTTTATCTTAATAATGAATATGAGTTTCTTCAAAGGATGGAAACCCTAGTGGTTTAAATCTTTATGTAGAAATCATATGGACAATATTGTACACATATTTAATGCATGTCTAGTGATAATAATATTAATCATATTTAAGCAATTAACTATGATTGAATATTCTTTACTAGATACATTAAATAGAAGTATAAAGATTATAATTGTCATACTTAGTTTCATTGATATGAAATTTTGACAATGAATGTCATAACTCTTTGTTGTGGAATTACTTTTGCGAGGACGATGAGTAATACAAAGAAGTTTTATGAATTCAAATAATCCTTGGATATGTACAAACTGCAAGAATCCATGAATGGATATATGCAAGTATCTAGTAGATGTTTCTTATGTTTAATATTAAATCCATGTTTGATTTAATAATTAAAATAAGATAGCTCATAAGTATTCCTAAAAGCTAGTGAGAGTATTGATGACGTATAGTCTGGAGTCGGGTCATGAACCCGACTACAGTCCGATACTTTCAGGCCCAGCACGACTTGGGCCAATATCAATAAAGGATTGGACTCACGAAAGCCCAAGCCCAAATCTATTTACGGAATGGATATAGATATCTTCTAAAACAAGAAGATAATCATTCCCAACCGACTTAGGCGGATACGCCGAGGTTGGGGAACACGAACCAACAAGGATTCCGTGCATATATAAAGGAATAATACCCTCGCTTAAGGTACGATCTCATAACCCTAAACTCTTTAAACCCTAAACCGATTACTTACTCTCACGCTGGAGGATAATCGTGGAGACAATCCCACAGTAAGCCTAACGGTGTTTCTTGTCTCTTAGTGCGCAGTGTCTCAAGCAGCAATTCTCAATTGGTACAAGAACCGGAGCTCCAAATCGAACGTCCATCTTTTGTATCAACAAGTGGCGCCATCCGTGGGACCCTACACTAAGAATCGACACTAGAATGACAAAACACGGCAATCGCCGATCGCAATGATCTCATGGGGAAGAAGTCACAGAGCGGACTAACCCCTAAGCGCATCATTGGGACAACCAGTGCTAAAAGTAAGGGTCGGTCAAGACTTGATCTTCCTCTCGTAGAACCGCACTCGGAATAACCCAAGTCACTACAACCCCACGAGTGGAGTAGACCCACCGCGTGCTCGGAAACAACCCGCCTTTACTACTCCTTCCAATCGGTGCGAACCGACCGACAAAGGTACCGAGGCACCAAGTCGGGATAAGGGTGCAAAGAAGAGAAACAAACGCACTCACTCGAGGAGTCGCGCGCATGCTAGCACCGTGCTTTCGTATCCCAAAACTACGAGCATTGGCCGCCTCATGCAAGAGGAAGAAGAATAGATCGTATGGAACACGAAGGCCCGACTCAATTTCGATTCGAGTACGATATTTCTCCACCGCAACCTGAAGGAAAGCGCAGAGGAACCGGTCATAGAACCCCAAAGATTTAATAGAATTGGGAAGAGAGTCGAGGTGATGAGACATCTCACCGCAACACTTAAGTGACAAGGACAAAGATAGAGAAGAACAGGCGTGCAGTTCACGCCAGATCGGTAGCCGTAGAGTGCAGAGATAGATCGGGCGGAAATATTCCCCAAGTGAAAGCCCTTCAGATCCGGACTATGAGTCGATTAAGGAAGGCGGCGCAAGCGCCGTGAAAAAGGTAAATTCATCTTGACAACCCTCGGACAACGAGGATAGTGATACAGGCATTGGAAATCCGAGCGAGCACGCGATAGCCAAGAGGAAGACATGTCTCCCATGGCGCCGTCGAGAAAGTGGATGCGCTCACCGACGATTAGTGATTTCTCCGAAAACAAGAGAAGGCGCATGCGCAAATGTTAAACATATGATGGGACGGTGATCCCGACGATCACCTAAAAATTTTGAATCACCATGACCATCGAAAACCGCCACAACCGGTTTGGTGCCATATGTTTAATTCCACGCGGTGGGAAGCGCGGAACGGTTCAACAAACTCCCACGAAGAAGCGTGAATGGTTTTGAAGAGTTGAGAAAGGCGTTCGCCTAAATTTTACTCAACGCAAAAGTGTGCTAAAATCTGTCGAACTCGCCAGGTAAAACAGAACTGTGGAGAATCCACGGCGCGTTCATGGAACGCTTCAAAGACGAGTGCATGCAGGTTAAAGCATGCCCGAAGTCTTAAAGATCTCGGTTTCATGAATGGGATTAATAACCCGAACTCATCAAGAGATTGAACGACAAGATCCACGAGACCTTCGATGAGCTCATGAAGCGCCTCGGTCTTTTGTCTGGGGAGAAGCGCCATGCGGATAGCAAAAGAACCATTCAGATTACGGTCACAGGAACAACACAGGGAGACAATCCAATGACCGAGGTAATAACCGTAATAGAGCTATCGCAGCCGAGGAGCGGCGAGAGATAGGGATAATGGTGTATACCCCCGATCAAAACCCCAAAGGAAATACTCGCAGTGAAGGAGCGAATTTCCCAAGACCGCCGCAGATGCGCACACCGTAAGATAAGCGATCGGGAATGGATACTGTGACTACCATGCACAAAAGGTCACACCACTAACGAGTGTGTCCAGTGCGCCAACTCATCGACAAGATGGTCAAAGGGCAGGGCGGACCACTTAGTTAAAAACATTAAAGAGGAAGAGATAAGCAAAAGAACGAAGCAAGAAGGAGACACCCAAGGAGAAGGCCGACACAATCTATATGATACAGACGTGGCGGCGAACCACCAGACAGAAGGTCGGTAAGAGTTTTCCAAGAAGTGAAATCTCTTTCCTACTTTGACGGCGGACAGCAGTCGAGCCCTTACTATTGAAATTAGTGCGGTGGTCATGACATACACCGCATGTACATCGATGGTGGGGCATCGGCAAATATTATGTATGAGCATTGCTTTAAAAGACTACGACACGAAATACGTAGTCGGTTATCCGTCATCAACAAGACTCACCGGTTTCTGGTGAGAAGATATAACCTATGGGCCAACCACGATCGCTAGTCGGCGTGGCAACGCAGAGCACTCTACAACAACTGGATGAATTTCATGGTGATCAAATCCCTTCATCATATAATGGCATTATTGGGAGACCCGGATATCGACCATGCGGCAGCCGTCAACAACAAGACGGATGCTTAAATTCCCGGTTGAAGGGGCATTGTCACTCTTTACAATGCCACGGTACCAAACAGAGAATGTAACACGCTTACATGCGAAATGGAACCAATCCCAAGCGCGTCGCGCCAAAATCCCCAACTTTAAGGTCGCAATTCACCCGTAATATCCGCACGGAGATAACCATTGGAGGTCATTGTCGGACAACCAAGAAAGCGGTGTGTCGCGCTCCTACAAAAGAACGAGATATTTTCGCATGGGAGCCCAAACACATGATGGCGTACCACGCCGATCACGAGCATAAACTTAGAATCCGACAAGGATACTTACCGATCGTCGGAAGAAGCGTGGCCAAGCTCCGGAGAGGCGCGAGCAATTCTAGCAGAGGTACGCAAATTAGTTAAAGCGGGAATTATGCGTGAAGTCTATTACCACGTGGCTTTCTAATCCAATAATGGTCAAAAAGCGACGGTGGTGGCGAATGTGTGTAGACTTCACCGACCTTAATAAAGCATGCCCACCAGGATCGCTATCCGTTACTGAGATAGATTGGAAGATAGAGTCCTTGTGTGGATACCCATTGAAGTGTTTCCTCGCGTACAAGGGATATCACCGATACAAATGGCCCAAGAAGACGAGGAAAAGATAATTCCACACAAGCCAAGCGTTCTTGTTACAAAAAATGCCGTTTGGCTTGAAGAACGCGGGTGCCACCTATCGCCGGTTGGTAGACAATGCATTCGAAAAAATGTGTAGGCCGCAACCTGGAAGTCTATGTGGATGACCTGGTCATTAAAAGCCATACTGAAAAGGAACTGGTGCGCGACATAGAAGAAACATTCAAAACTCTGCGCGAGATTAACATGAAGCTCAATCCTAAGAAATGCACCTTCGGCGCTACTGAAGGCATGTTCTTAGGGTACTTGATAGAACCTGATGGCATAAAACCGTGTCCAGAAAAGACAAAGGCGGTAATTGAGCTTCCCTCACCACGCACGCTGAAGGAAGTCCAATCCCTCAACGGAAAACTAGCCGGCCTCAACAGGTTCCTATCTAAATCGTGAGAAAGTCATCGCTCTTTTCAAAACACTCAAGAAGTGTATAAAAAGGGTGACTTTCGTGGACAACGGAGGCGGAAGAAGCTTTCACACTCAAACAAAGATCTAGCAACGCCCCAACACTCGTGGCACCCGACCGTGGGAAGAGCCGATCATGTATCATCGGCAACTCACGGGCAAGGCGGTCGGTAGAAGTTACTAACAGATAGGGACTCGGTGCAAACCCCTATCTATTTTGTCGACAAAGCTCTCAAGAAGACGGAGATGAACTATAGCGCCATGGAAAAATTGGTCTTGGCATTAGTGTTTGCCGCCAAGCGATCGCTACCGGTACTTCCAAGCGCACCCGATAAGCGGTAATTACGATCAAGCCATCAAGCGGATCATCTCCAAACCCGATCGCCGGGGCGACTCCGAAGTGGAGTGTGTTGCTAGGTGAACATAACATCTCTTACAGCCACGCATCGCAATAAAAGGACAAATTCGCGGACTTCATCATCGAGAAGCCGACATCGACGAGGTACCTACACCAAGCGAAAAAGCACTACAAGATCCATGGATCCTGCTTACGAGATGGGTCCTCATGCGTGGATGGCTCGGAGCGGCCTTATTCTCACAAACCCGGAGGAATGGAATTCACTTACGCATGCTGCTTTGAATTTACCTCGACAAACAACGAGGCGTAATATGAAGCCACGATCATTGGACTACGATTGCAGCTCGAATGGGTGTCACGTAACTTGGAAGCAAATGTGGACTCTCGACTAGTGGCCAACCATGTGTTGGGTGAATACGTGGCCAAAGAAGAAAACATGATTCAGTATCTTGAGAAGACTAAAGCACTGATCAAAGGCTTTGACAGATTTACTATCAAGCAAGTCCCTAGAGGAGAAAATCGCAAAGCAGATGCACTGAGCAAGATAGCCTCGACAAGCTTCGCACACTTATCAAAGCAAGTGCTGGTGGAAACACTGAAAAGCAAGTCGATAGCGGAGATGGAAGTTTCCGCAATCATAGAGGAGGATGGTCCTACATGGATGACCCCAATTGCAGATTTCTTAAGCAAAGGGACATTACCCCAAGAACAGACAGAAGCTCGCCGAATCACGGGCGACAGTAGCAGAAATTAATGCGCGACAACATCTCAGATCGACGTTCTTTCCTCCACCATGGCTTCGATCGTGAGCCCGTACAAGCAAATTATGTCTTTGCGAAAATCCATGAGGGTTCATGTAGCATGCACGCAGGACCACGATGCATTGTTGTAGCACGCGCCATGCGATCGGGATACTCATCGGCCAACCATGCATAAGGATGCGCGGATTTGATAAGGAAGTGCAATGACCGCCAAGTCCATGAGACCGCACCACGCAAACCACGGCATGAGTTAACACCAATCACGCGCCATGGCCATTCTACAAATGGGGCATTGATATCGCGGTCCTTTTCCAAGAGTGCAGCGGTCTCAAATTTCTCATAGTCGCTATAGACTACTTCACCAAGTGGATCGAGGCAAAGCGAGGCGACAATTCGGCAACCGTAAAACGCTTTATCGGGATAACATTGTATGCGCTTGGATTACCTGGTGAAATCATCTCGGACAACGGGAAACAATTCTGCGACAACCCCTTTAAAGATTGGTGCGAAAAGTTAAACATCACCCAACACTTTGCGTCGGTTACGCACCCACAAACCAATGGTTTAGTCGAGCGCGCAAACCGAAGCCTGGGTGAAGGAATCAAAGCACGCTTGGACAAGCACAAAGGAAGGTGGGTCGAAGAACTTTCACATGTATTATGGGCACACCGTACCTCAGTTAAAACCAGCACAGGGGACACCCCCTTCTCTCTTGTATACGGGACGGAAGCCGTTATACCAACTGAGATCGGCATGCCAACTATCCGCACTGCGGAGATTAATGTGACTACAAACGACGATGAAAGACGTGTCGACTTGGACCTACTGGAAGAAAGACGCGAACGCGCAGCTATACGGGAGGCAAGGTCAAGTCAAAATGAAAGGATACTATGATGCCAAGGTGCGCAGTGTTTCATTGGACCGGTGACTTTGTCATCATGACAATGAGGCAAGCCGCTACCGAAGATACAGGTAAGCTCGGACCTAAGTGGGAAGGACCTTATGAGGTTCTCAAGCAACGGCACAAAGCGCTGCACCGACTACGAGGTTTGGATGGTCGTGACCTACACAAGACATGGAATATCAGCAACCTCAAGAGGTGCTACCTATAAAAATTGCCACGGCATAGCGCGCAGACGCTCCGCACTCTTAGTGCTCAATAAACATTCATGTAATCAGTTTTTATTTTTCATATTTACTGTTTTCTTTGTTATTTCCTGATAAACTTGCAAGTATTAATAAAAATGTCGCGGTTTCTAGCTAACTCCGCGACACATTTTAAGTTGTTATCTCCATATACTGTATGCTTTAACAATTTTTTATTTTGCCCACGATGGCGTGCATGCACTACACATAAACCCACGATGGTAAAAGGATAAGTTGACCTACTAACTAACTTGTTGAGTAAGAGGGTTGCAAACCCATCAATACCGGATCACGCATCCTTGTTAAACACCTTATTCTCAAGACGTTGGAATAAGCTATGTGCGCATCCCACGATGGTTGCGCAGCAATGCACACGTGCATGTTTAACAACTTTGGAACCAATACACTTGCTTCCTTAATACGATGTTTACAGTACGCTGTGACTCATAACATACACGATTATGATTAAATACTTAGAATTATTTTCCAAAGTATACTCCGATTTTCATATATGACTATGAATTTCTTACGTTGGCAGACAGATCTGTATACATTACAAATGCCTACAAGCAACAAGCAAAAAAGAAATTTTTATTTATAACTATGAGTTATTACAAACGATATCAAACATATCCGCTACATGCTACTACAACGCCTAAGTGACGAAGTGCCAACATGACTTGTCGCTTCTTTAACTTCGCTGAAGCTCTTCAGTACATCTAAATCATTAGGCGACACGGTAGCCACACTGACTGGCACTCCATCAGACCTCGGCAAGTGAGCCGCACCTAGTCCACACAAAACGGCCTTACCTGCAATACCCTTTTTCTTGGCAAGACGGGTGGCATGCGCTTCAAGACCTCCTTTAGAGATACCTCTTTCTCCAATGCAAAGGGATTCGATTATCCTAGGGCCGCGCAAAGACGGGCACTTGGGCTGCGACTCATGAGGTTTCGTGAAAAGTCCGGTTTGTGTGTCCGCATCCTCAAAGACGATGACGTGCCAATGTCAACCCTTCCATAATAACATCGATCGGATAATCTTGATCGCGCTCAAGCTCCGAAATCATTGGAAGCCCTAAGTCTTTCATTTTTTGCATGGCAGCGACCAAGTGATCATATGATTCAGCATTGTACCCCGGTATCTTATCAACAGGCGCTTTCAACAGCTCTGCGTCATGGAGTTGTTCCACTGCCTCTGATTTACCACGCTCTAGAGCGCACTGTACAACCTCCCCGAATGCATTCACTACCTCTGACGACTCTAGGGTACTAAGCGCAGCCATGCGAAGACCGTGGCTTATGAGCCACCTACGCTCTGCAATCACTGACATAAGATGCGATACAATTCTTCATCGTACTCGATGCTCACCACGCAGCCTTGCCTCCTGCACCTCCAAGGACCAGCTCACAGTGCTCCCAAGTTCCCCCAACTGCGCAAACAAACTCTCTTTTCCCTGATCTAGGTGTTTCAAGGCCCAGCAGCACGTAGACTTATACTTGGCAGCCTCAGCACGCTCCTGACTTAATTGACACATTAGCGCCATCTTGTCATCGGCCTGTTTTTGCACATATGCGCTGAGCTTTCCAGACTCGACACGAGCGCTATCCAGTTGCGCTTGGGTGCTTGCAAGCTGCGCCTCCAACATAGCTATTGTTTGATCTTTCTTTGAGCTTTGGTCCTCCCCACCGATACCGATCTTTCGACTTCACGATTAACGGCTCGATGAGCGGACACTTGAACCGTTCTTCAACTAATTGACCCAGGCACATCCGCATCGCCTTGGTTTTCATTATCCCGGCTCAACGGCTCGTAATCGCCGACCGTGTTGGACTCGCCATGCGGTGATTCTATGACCGCTCCATCCTGCGAATGATCAACAGAATGTTAGAATCCTAAATAGAACATTCTCCAACTCAAAGAAGATTATACATGTATGTTTTACTTACTTTGGCTCCGCATCATCGGCAGATGGTGCGACGATGCTTCATCGGTGGAGGACAACTCCACGTTTGAACCACAGACGCTTTTTCCTTGACGGACCCGCACCATGATCTTGTCGGGTCCTTTTTGCTAAGCGCCGCTTCTTCTTCTTCTTCTCTTCGAGTTGAACTCCGGCTATGGGCGCCGATCGCGCTACCAACGACGCCACCTCGTGATTGGGACGACTTTGTAGCGGCGTTGCCTCCACCGCAACGGAGGAACTAGTTCTGTATCCCCGCGATCGGCTCCATGACACGCCCTTGATTGCTGCTAAGATCGGCTCTCGTCATCCCTCAATGGTCTTACTCCTGTCTTTACTGTTACGGGCTTCGCTAACCGTATGACGGTGAATAGATCCATCTCTGTAAAGCAAAACACATATACAAACAGGTTATATAATGCGCAAACAAGACGGAAGATTACTCTTACATTATTTATACGCAGAGGTGCGGGGAATAAGTACCCACCGCCATTGGCGCCTAAAAGATAGGAATCTCATCTTGGGCCAAAATAATTGCGATCGATTCCATGTGCACCAAAATCCTCGGGATATGCACTAATAGGGATGCGGTTCGCATTTATCAAATCCGCATCCTCAACGTTATAAGACCCGTGCAATGGGCACTCATCCCTCTCAGATTTCCTCGTATAGAACTCATAATTCCACGGAAACATGTATCATCTACCGGAAGAAATACTCCTCCAATTCCTAAGGCGCCTAATTTATCAGATATAATCGCGATCTACCCGCCGCTTCGAAAAGTTACCCACCCATGCGCCCACGTGAGTGTGGTAAAATGCGCGAATAAGTTGATGGTGGGATTAATCCCAACAAGCGGCAATTTACTTCAAATTGTAATTTTGGCGCAGATGCGATTAAAGGTAATGCGATATGTGTAGTGTATAATAATTTAACACATCGCATAGGAAGCGTGACAGGGCACACGTTGATTCGCAAATTAAAACCGTGTGTATACACCCACTTTCCCTTGGAAATTCGCATCGTGGCTTATGCATCCGGTACTCTGGATGCACATTCCCAGTATAAAGTAACTGAGGTAAATTCCATCGATCGATTAAATTAAGGTCGGTGAAGTCGGACAACCTGTTTAACCATGGTGATATCTCGTTACATTATTGCAAGACGCCGTTACCTTGGTGGTTGGTTACTTTGGAATAATGACCCTTAATTTGCTTTAGAAAGAGTGAAAGATGTTTTCTTGTGAAGAATCCGGTGAAATGAATTCCCAAGTTATATACTTCTCCTTTTCCACACGATTGGCGACACGTGGATCCCACTAAGCTTCATTGTGTGGATGAGATGACTTGATGTGACGGTGGGCGTAACTTTCCCCGATTAACGAGGCCTCGACTATTCACATGGGTGTCTCGATACATTGTACCTACGGGTAGGTATATGGCTTCTTGGATACGTTTCAGATATTATTTGTTTTTGGACTACGGTCATTAGTCTAGCATCCGCATTCACGCATCGCGCATACTAGACGGGGGACATGATGACGTATAGTGCGGGTCGGGTCATGAACCCGACTACGATCCGATACTTTTCGGGCCCAAGACGACTTGGGCCAATATCAATAAAGGATTGGACTCACGAAGCCCAAGCCCAAATCTATTTACGGAATGGATATAGATATCTTCTAAAACAAGAAGATAATCATTCCCAACCGACTTAGGCGGGATACGCCGAGGTTGGGGAACACGAACCAACAAGGATTCCGTGCATATATAAAGGAATAATACCCCTCGCTTAAGGTGCGATCTCATAACCTAAACTCTTTAAACCCTAAACCGATTACTTACTCTCACGCGGAGGATAATCGTGGAGACAATCCCACGGTAAGCCTAACGGTGTTTCTTGTCTCTTAGTGCGCAGTCTCAAGCAAGAATTCTCAATTGGTACAAGAACCGAGCTCCAAATCGAACGTCCATCTTTTGTATCAACAAGTATTATTTTAAATCTTATATGTTGTATGGGCAACTACATTCCACCTAAATTAAGTTTTAGTTGGGAATGAACTTCGTTTGTAAGATTTGGAAATAAGATATATAACCTTAAAAAATATGTTTATTATTATAAACATATGCGGTAAATAAATGAGTCCAATAGAACATGATGAATACATATCTTTGACAAGATAGATGAGATCTTAAAGTTTAACTAGAAGATTCATCATGAACATCATGTTGTGTATAAGATTGTTGTGTCATGCTTGATTACAAGATGATTTGACAACATTGAAAGTTGTTAGTGTAATAAATATTTTAAAAGGAATATGTTTGGATTTAGAATCACATTCCACATCGGAGATGCTCCTAGATTCTATGGATGGAAATATGGCAATTATTTCATAATTGTCATTGCCAACAAACTTGAGTTTGGTAGGCACCAACATTACACTATAACTGCTCAAGTTTACGGACGTTTAAAGAGCATATTGTTGTACACAATGATCTTTGGTATAATTGAGATGACACTCAATTCTAGTCATGGTATCCTTGATGATGACCATGTTGACTAGTTATGCTCAACTAGGAGCATAGTTGCATTATACATTAAAGAAAAAGAATACTTTAAAACTTTAAAGTTTTGAAAGATGATTGTCATAAAAGGGTGGTTCAGGTTATCACGCACCTTATGGAATGATATGACAATATCAAGATATGTGTAAACATATACAAGAAATTCACTTGTTGAATTCTTGAAATAAGTATTCTCAAAATTCCTATAGATCAAAGTTAGTTGAAATTATGCCCTGTCAACAAGTATGATTATCATGACTTGAGGCAAAATTCATTAACTAAGAATTATCATGCGTTGATCTTTTAGTATTTGGATAAAGGATATTGTAAACATTATTATTCAAATGAAATAAAGTATTTTGTTACGTTTATTATTCATTTATTATAATGTTATCCTGTATTTGCATGTTTAAATCCTTGAATAACTTAGTTATTCTAAATAGTCCATTGTCGATCAATAACATGGGAATGATATTGAATTAAGACAAATTTGAGTATTAGTTAGAATATACTTGAAAGTATATTGATGCGTAGCATGACTAATTTCAGATGATATTCAATGAATTGAGTATAGGACTTATCCCACTCACATGATGATACTTTATGGATCTTAGTCATTAAGTATATCATGAATATTTATCCTCGACTTGAGATACAAGAGATATGTCATGGATGTAGTGCATTTTGTGAAGCAATCTAATGCTATACGAATCGGTAGTTATAAGGGTTGTTTTCAAAAGTGTTGCGAAATTTATGAATCACTTGTAGTCAAAATGGGATTTGTTTCCTTCAAATTCATTTTGAAGTATAATACTCCGGGCCCTCGTAGGGTTGTTAAGATGTTTGCATGGCCATGCCCAAGGTCTTCTGGAATATGTTCAGAAGAATTGGTAATCTTGATCAATCACATAAAGCGAGAAACAGAATAGTTAATTAAGAAATGAGTAAGATCCATATTCTTATTAACATGGTATTAGAAACAAAAGGATGAATATGATGATGAATCATCAAAACTTGGTTTTTCTCCAGAAAACCATACACGAGTTGTACCGGGGGCATTGGCGTGTTGCTAGACGCTAACCAATGTCATTTCACGTTTTGTAAACATATCCAAGTGGGAGCTGTTGGAAATGTATATATTTACAATAGGTAAATGTCCGGATTCGAACTCGTGACCACGGGATTGCACACTTTACGTATGAGACTCGATGTTTTAATAATTAATATAAAATATTATGTTTAATTATTAAATTCACAATAAACGACTAAACGAGTGATAAGAACTTATCGAAAGTGACTATCGGTCGTTAAATGTCAACGGGATATGAAGAAAAGTAAACAAGCCAAGAGACGGTTTTAGGAACCCTCTTTTGGGCTTGTTTTTGTCGAAACTATGGTATCCCACATCGAAACCATAGTAAACTTGACATCTACCATAAGGCTATAAATACATCCCCATGTATTCATCCTTTGGTACACTTGATTTCATTAGAAGGCCAAACTTCTTCTTTTCTTCCTCTTATTCTTGGTCGACGAGTGAATCCCCATTGTAAGGGAATTTACGGTGACCTTGAGCATAACAAAGGTGTTTGGTTATTCTATTGTGATCAAGAACTAGCATTCGTATCGAATCGCTAATAGTACGTGTGTACAAGAACGTGGTTGTAAGACATTATTCTTACACCAATTAGTACTTCTTTGTTTTGCTCAAGGGATTTGATATTCGCAAGAGGTACGTTACGCATACTTTCAGTTAATTAATTATTTGTTATGATCTTTAGTCTTCCGCTGTGTACTCTTGATGTCTTTATGTTTTATTGTATTTTATATATCATAAACTCAACATTATCTTATACCTGATTTCTGGTTTCTAAGGGGGAGTTTGTTAAAGCTTATTAGTTCAGTTTCTCAGCTTTTTGACCTTTACAAAAGCTTATAAGCCCAATTTTTAGAGCTTAAGAACTTATTTATACTTGCAGTTGTTTATCCCACATCATTAAGGTAAAGTCTTCTTTGATTCAATTTAATTAACACATTAACTAATTTTAATTGTTAAAGTTAAATGTGTTAGAAAGCCTATTTATGAAGCCCTTAAAATACGGATTGTGTTGTTTCCAAAGTTTGGGCTTGTGTTAAATCGTAATATGATTAATTTCGGTCCTAAAAGTCTTTAACAAAGCTCACCTTATTTTATTTGTTAATTTTTTTTATGTTACTCAAAGTGATTACACATATCCAGAGACTTTTCGAGGAGTGTAAAATTTTGGTAGTTATTGTAACCGGCTGAAGTTTATTACAATCATGTTGATTACCTGAGTGCCCATAGAAACTTGCGGTCACGGGCTCTTTCCGGGTCCGGTAAAGAGGTGTGCTACATCGCTAGCATTTTTAAGAGGTTAAGTCTTTCCTAAAGCCTATCCCACAGGCTATTGCAATTTGCCCTACTCTTGAATTTGTCTCTAGAAGTCTTTGAAAGTAAATAATTAAATGGATTCCTTAATAATTTCGCATTTTTATTATTTATTAAAGAACTAGTTTTAGTTTTGGAGGTTGAAACTTTGTGGGGGATTATAGTGAAAGTGGTGTCTAACCGTGGCCGTGACAGACATCATCAAAATGTAATCAAAATTTAGGAATGTAATTGGGAGTAGGTATATGGATTTATCTGATGTGAATATGGCGATTCTGGAAGAATTGGACTCCCATCTTAAAAGAGCAAGTCTTTACTTCTCTTTGAAAACCTCAATTGCATTCCTTAATGTTCTTTGAAATCCTCAAAGAGATGTAATGACTTGTTCTTTCAAGATGGAATCCGATTCTTTCCGGATCGCCATCTTCACCTTAGATAAATCCATATTCATACTTTTAATTACATTCAACATTAGTATCTCATCACTTAGATTCCGCTTAGCGTCACGATCACGGTTAGACACCACTTTCATTGTAAACCCCACAAATGCATTCCAACTTAAGAACTATTTCTTTAATATGTGAAGTAAATAATAAGAATGTGAGATTATTAGGAATCTGTTCAACTTTTACTTTCAAAGATTTTTAGAGACAACTAGGAATACTTTTTTTGCAAATTCAAACATCAGCTCCTTTCGGCGGTAAAAGACTTAACCTTTTAAAAATGCAATCAATGTTCCACGCCTCTTTACCAAACCCGGAAAGAGCATGTGCCAGCGAGTTTCTATGGGGCTATGAGTGATCAACTTTATTGTAATAGAATACAACCGATTACAATCACTACCAAATTTTTCCACAGAATATCTTAAAATAGAAGTAATGAGTAGCAACTCCTCAAAAGTATCTGGATATGTGCAATAACTTTGAGCAACTTAAATAAAATTACCTTATGAATAAAACTTCTCATTGATGATTATTATATAAAAATATAATTAGTTATTATATGAAAATATAATAAGTTAAATATATTTTGACAAAAGTTGGGCATGACCCGGGTATATGTTTTTTGTTTCTCATGGTAACTATAAGCTACAAAGCATATGTTTAAGTAACTAGCCATTTTATAATTTATAAAACTTTTGTAAGTTTTTATAAAACATATCAAAGTTATATATAAGTTAAATAGGCAATACAAATCAATAATCTTACAAGTAAGTTTAAAACTTTAGTTTAGACTAGTTTTTATACGTCTTAAATGTATATTATAGTTTATGGTTGTATGCATCGAATATATATAGTTTTGATAATATAATAGGTTTTAGAGTCTCGTTCGTGGTCGAGTTAAATGAAATGATTCGGGAATGTGTGGTGGAATAAGTCGAGTATGAAGCACGTTGTTACGTACCGATTACCCAAACAGGTCTTGTTAGACACCGCCACGTAAAAAGAATATACACAAATGCTTACAAACAGACACACCCTATGCCCGTTTAAATGTGGTGGGCTGTGACCCAACATGAACCCAACAAACCTTGGACTCATAAAAGGGGCTTTGGCCCAACTTGTGAATGAAACCAGTACTAGAACAGTAGAACCAAAACTACATGACCCTTTGCTTAAACAAAACACGACCAGAACAGCCTAACATGAATTTAGCATTTACAGTTTTTGACAGCTTGATGTTTTGATACCGGAGTAAAAATAATTAAACGTTCACTTTCCAAGCTCGAGTAGTCAATTTCGACCTCGCGCCACACACTAAATTCAATTTCAGAAGTAAAACGACTCAACCCATTTAGCTCGTATCTTATCATATAACCCAACAACCTAAACGTACCCTACGTTGGACTCAATCCCCTCGACTCAACAAACATAACCCAAAACCAGGTTTAATCCCCATTTCTATGTCATTTAACAAATTGAGAAGTTTCAACTGGGGAAAGGAACGAAGCCAAATTTACTAAGTTCAAATTTATCAAGTGCATTCTTATCATTTGTGTTAAGCGAAAATGGAGTGTAACCAAGATTGAGTAGCACCATGTTACCCACTGTTGGGGTGGTGGTTCTCGACAGTAGACACAAGGTAAAAGGAACCATCATCTTTTAACAAAACAACCAAAAATTGTATATTCAAGACTCGACCATGACACCAAACCCAACATGACATAGACCCGAAGTCCATCATAACAATAAAGACACTAGATTAAGAAAACAATAATAATCACTTCCATATTTTTAGCCAATACTCAGGTTTTTGTTTGTAATGTATTAACAACCATGCAAGGTCAATTAACAACAACAAAGAATCAAAAGCATAACTTATCCACAGATTTATGAGTAACTCGATTGGTTCAACTCACAATACCAATTCAACTTTGAAAAATTAATCAAAACTACAGATTAAAGAAAGTCTTTGACACCCCTTTCAGTCATAGGAGAGGGGAAGCAACCGATTAGAGCTATGTCTAAGGTTGATGGTTTTACTTTTGTTGGAGGAGAAAGTGATGGTTCAAGAGAAAAGGATAAAGGTTCCGAGAAGTAGGGTAGGGAGGTGTTACCCGTGTCCCGATAAGCTCAAGTGTAACGATATATTATAAATGTTTTTATTATTATTATTATTATTATTATTATTATTATTATTATTATTATTATTATTATTATTATTATTATTATTATGTATTTTATGTACCCGTGTCCCGATAAGCTCAAGTGTAACGATATATTATAAATGTTATTATTATTATTATTATTATTATTATTATTATTATTATTATTATTATTATTATTATTATTATTTTATTTATTTATTTATTATTATTATTATTATTATTATTATTATTATTATTATTATTATTATTATTATTATGTATTTTATGTACCGTGTCCCGATAAGCTCAAGTGTAACGTGGTACCTTGGTTCGGTATGAATGTAAAATATAAATTTTAGGAATGTTATTATAAAAGTGATATAAAACACATATGTCGACTCCGAATACCGGTTATTGGGTTTATCCCTTTACTAATGATGTGTCGGTAAGCGTGCATGCTCTTTCTTTTTTATTTGTGTAGTTTTGTTAAAAGTTACGCATAAAAGTGAATATATAACTAAAAAATAAATTGCTTTGAGTTTTAAGGTTGAGTAAGGACCTGTAAAATTGCGGGTTGTTATACACAAAGATTACCATTCACAAGGCGAAAATGATCAAAGCTATTTTATATACATACTAATTGCTACGTCGACACTGTCAACTTTCGCCATTATCTGTCTACTCAATCTAACAAACTTTTTTTTTAGTTAATTTTCAACTTGTTTAAACTTTAAATGAAACCTATGCATGTATCAAATCATAGGAATCTATGGTACAGGAGGTGTAGGAAAGACCACACTAGCCAAGGAAGTTGATGTCACGGTGAAAAGTTTATTTGTCATTGTTGAATTTATAACGGTCTCACAACCAAAGAGATCTTGAAAAGATCAAAAAGGAGGTTGAAACGCAAAGAAACGAATTTACAATGGCGAGAAGATTCTAGTCATCTTAGATGACTTGTGGGGGGAACTCAAGCTGGATGAAGTGGGTATTCCCTATGGGGCTAACTACAAGAATTGCAATATTTTGTTGATGTCTAGAAGCAAAGATGTCTGTGAAACAATGAATGCTACCGGTTTAATTTGTGTAGACTCTTTGCCAACGAAAGAAGCATGGATTCTTTTCAAATGATCAAAGCTATTTTATATAGCATACTCTCATTTGCAGCTAAGCTATGATTTCCTTGAAAGCGAATAGGCGAAATTATGCTTCCTGCTGTGCAGTATGTTCCCTGAAGATTTTGACATTCCATTAGAATATTTGGCATATTATGGGTCTATTTGGGCTTGTGTGATTTGATAAAGATTGGCTATATGTTTGTGTTTTTGAGTTTTGATAGTAGTGTTTTGAAAACCGGACCGGCTGATTCGACCGGTTGGTCGGAATTAGAGGCGCATAAACCGGTTTGGTTTCAAATTCGGATCGGATCGAGACAAAAAGTCAACAACGGTTTGACCCAAAACCAGGTCGATTTGAAACCGGTTTTGGGAGAAAGGCGGTTTAAAATCCGTTTTGGATCGGTTTAAACCGGTCGTATGAAAAATCTGCAAAGAAGTTTAAAATTGGTTGTTTGGTTATATCGAATGGTTTTCCCTAAACCGGTTTTAGTGAAACGGTTTTCGATTTTTAGGCGGATCGGATCGGTTTCCTTTTTTGTTCTAGTCTAGTCGGAATTAACCGGTTGAGTTGAAAAACCAGCAAATTTGAAAAACAAGTTTTATGTCTGGTTTAGGTTTGAAAACCATGCTTTTGAAGTATGTTTTATAAGAATGAAAAAAACAAATGTTTTTCAATAGAGTAAAAAGATCAAGACAGATGACGGAATTAAGGATGTACATGAAGATCGAGAAAGATGAAAGTGGTGACACATGAATTAGGCATGTCAATTACCATGTTCATGTAAAAGCATTTTTTGTGTCCGTGTGATTTCTTTCATGCTAAACGAGTTTAAGTAAAAAAAACAATGTTAAATATGGTAGTCAATACTTTGTATATCCATCATTAATTTCTATAGGGTTACACTTAATATTCTAAAACTTGAGCTAGAGCCTAATACAAAGTATCGACTAACAAAATAATACTGAAAATGACAAATGTCAAGTAGGAGTGGCAATCGAGTCATGTTCGAGTTGATGGATTGTCGACGCGTTACCTCAAGTCCTCAACCCAATCACAACTCATTTATTAATCGTGTCAAGGATGTCAACCCTAACCCGCACTTGTATAACAAGTGTAACCCGTTTGACCAAATATGCCAACACCCAAATCAACGAGGATTCGTAGCAAGTATGGCGTGTATGAAAACGAGTTAACATTAAGGTGCTAGCAAATATAGCTTGTGTAAAGTGATTTAAGTGTCTTTTAGATTGATTGTAATAATTAGGCTAGACATAAACAAGAATGATATAAGTGAGAAGCTTACTTTATGAGGTACACATGGCATATTATATGGAAGACCTGAGTATGGTCAATCGATCGTGCGCATGCAAGGGTCTTGAAGATATCCTAGTGGTTAAATGTGTTTCATATCGTATACCGATCATGTGTGTGGTTGGCAAGGCGGAGATAAGGGGTCACAAGGCCACGTGCCCTCAAAAAAAAAAATTGTAGTGTAAATTTTTAAAAATGTTTGACTTTTTTGTAATTTGCCCCTTTTACGAACCAATTTATAGTGTTGTTTATAAAAAAAATTAAAATGTGTCATCTCGAGCAAAATTTTTTGGCTCTGCCTCTGGTAGTTGGGTGGTATTTTCTCATTATCGTCAATGTGTGCCTTGTTATTGTCCTTACGACGTCGCGGTATGAGATCGACATGCCTTTTGCTAGAGTGTTGTCCGTTCATTGATCTTTTAAAAGTCATGGAGCTTTGTTTGAGAGATTGAGTTCAATGTTCTCTTCGCATTTCAAAAGTGGATCATATCAATGCAACTCTTTTTATTCAACCAACAAATATAACTCATTTGTGAACTATTGAAATATTTACATTTACATTCCAATGGTTTTCAAGTATTTGGTTTCAAGTTAAATTATTTATGGTTTTGATTTACCAATTAAAACAACAAATATATGAACCGAACAAATTAAAAAATTTCTGCTTAGATCGAACAATTATAAAGTGTTCATGGCAACCTTTCTAAAACAAAGAGCACTTTACTTGAAGCTTAATTTCTTGTATGACCGAATCTATGCATACTACAGAAATGTCACAGCCAAAACATAGCAAAGGATTACTAAATCGTTATATAGTATCCATAAACGTGAGCGGTCGGTAGAAGCTTTCATGGCCGGCCGTGCCATCATTTACAGGTCCGCTTAACACCTGGTAGTCACTGGTTTCGAGTTTCTTTATAACCAACAAAACTAATAGGAACCACGTAATGTCTTATTGAATTGGAAATGGGTAATGTATTTAGAATGTATCTTACTTGTCACAAATTTTAGATGTGTGTAACAATTTCATTTTATTTTAGTTTTTTTTGCAAATTCATGTACTAAACTTTCAAAAATCGCCACTTTGGTGTATTTTCGAACCATTTTACCCTTCAATTTATTAAGACACCTTTTATTGGGGAGGGGTAAAATGGTCCAAAGATACACTAGAATGACGATTTTTGAAAGTTTAGTAAATGAATTTGCAAAAAAAAAATAATAATAATAAAAAAAAATAAATAAATAAAATCTGTTACACATATCTTAAATTTATGACAAGTAAGATACATTTTAAATACATTAGCCGATTTGGAAATTTACCAAATATTTCTCTCTTCTTTTTAGTGGTACAACTTGTACAACCACTTTGACAAGTAACGGATCCAAATAATCTTTTGGCATAACCATAGCGTAATTTACTCTTAAAATATTTGTATTTTGGGGGAATTGCATATATATCTCTCCAAAGCCTCATAATTACATATATAACCAACCAAAACTCATAATTGCATATATATTTTTCCAACGCCTTAAAATTGTCATATATATCCAACAAAAACTCATAATTACATATATATCCTTCGAAATCTTTAAAATTGTCATATAAATCCAAATGATTATTTTAATAGAAAAAATGTCTAATAATTATAATCGATTTATAAAATGACCATTATAACTTGTTTTTTTTCTTTTCTTTTTGTTTTACAATTACAAAATATATTTTTATTTGTTTGAATTTTATCATGTCATTTGATCTATATAGTTTACGTTTAGATGGAACGATAGATGGTGTAGTTGATATTATTATTCAAGATTCGTCGATAACGAACACGGTTGAGTCGCCGAACATGGTTGCTCTTTCTTTTCTTAAAAAATGGTTTAAAGATATTTTGTAATTGTTAAAATAATAATAATAATAATAACTTAATAAGTATAAGGGTATAATCGTTATTTTATATATCAACTATGTGTAGTCGTTATTTTATATATTATAATTGATATATAAAGAATGATTATACCTTTATACTTATTAAATTATTATTATTTATTATTTATTATTATTTTTAACAATTATAAAATATCCTTAAACTATTTTTAAGAAAAGAAAGAGCAACCGTGTTCGTTATCGATTTAATCTTGAATAAAAATATTAATCGCACCATCCATCATTCTATTTAATCGTAAACTCCTCGTATATAGATCAAATAACATAATAAAATTCAAACCAATAAAAGATATTTTGTAATCACAAAAAAAGGTTATAATCGTCATTTTATATATCAATTATAATTATTAGACATTTTTTCTATTAAAATAATCATTTGGATATATATGACAATTTTAATGCTTTGAAAGGATATATATGCAATTATGAGTTTTGGTTGGATATATATGACAATTTTAAGGCTTTTGAAGGATATATATGCAATTATGAGTTTTGGTTGGATATATATGCAATTATGAGGCTTTGGAAGGATATATATGCAATTCCCCATTGTATTTTAAGAGTTTAATATTACAAGTAACGAAACGGAATAATTTTTTGCTCAGTTTAACATTATAAGTAATGAATAATTTCTTGCTCAGTTTAACATTACAAGTAACGAATCGGAATAATTTCTTGCTCAGTTTAACATTGCAAGTAACGAATAGGAGTAATTTCTTGCTCAGTATAACATTACAAGTAAGGAATTGGAATAATTTCTTGGTCAGTTTAACATTACAAGTAACGAATTGGAATAATACCATGCTTAGTTTAACGTCACAAGTAACGAATCCAAATACTATAGAATCATAAGTTTGGCATCGAATCCCATATCTTAAGGAACAAAGCATTGAATAATGTCACAAAAGTTAAGCAAGTGAATCATATCTCCCATATTCAATACCTAAAATAACTGTATTTCTATAATGTTTTTTTAATGAAAATATAATCTATTAGTTCTTTCACTCTTGTCTTGTAGAGCTACGTATTTTAAACACATCAACAACCCAACATAAAGTTAAAAAAATTTGCAATGGCACAGGAGGTTGTTGCTTCCTTGGTCGGAAATGTAGTCAAGTCATTGTTTGGGATTGCTAAAAAGGAGATTAGTTACATGTCGAAGTGCTATGAAAACGTCGAAAATCTTAAGAGAGAAAATGAGAAACTAACGTACATGAAGGGCAGGGTTGAACAGCAGATAAAAGTAGCAGAAGATAAAGGAGATAGGCTCTTAGATGGTGTGGAAGAGTGGGTGGCCAAAGCTGAATCTTACATTCTTGAAGCAAAAGAAGTTATTGATGGGTTCGAAGCAAATGCCAAGAAGAAATGCTTCAACTTAGGAATGTGTGTCAATCTGGGCACCCTTTATCGTTACGGCAAGAAGGCGGCAAACAAGGCTCCTTCACTTTTACAACACCAAAAAGATGGTGAGACTTTTGAAAGTTGTGTTTCTGTTCCTACTCCTACACCCGGAGTCCTAGATTCCTCTGAAGGCATAACATTGATGACCTTGATACACATAAGTTGTGTTTCACAAAGATTATGGAATCTATTAAAGATGACAACGTACAAATCATAGGAATCTATGGTATAGGAGGTGTAGGAAAGACGACACTAGCCAAGGAAGTTGCTGTCACGGTGAAAAGTTTAAATTTATTTGCTGCTGTTGAATTTATAACGGTCTCACAACCCGTAGATGTTGAAAGGATAAAAAAGGAGGTTGAAACGGCAGCAAAACGAATTAAGAAGGGCGAGAAGATTCTAGTCATTTTAGATGACTTGTGGGGGGAACTCAAGCTGGATGAAGTGGGTATTCCTTGTGGGGCTGAGTACAAGAATTGCAAGATTTTGATGACGTCTAGAAGCAAAGATGTGTGTGAAACAATGAATGCTATCTGTTTAATTAGTGTAGACTCTTTGCCAACGAAAGAAGCATGGATTCTTTTCAAACGTGTGGTCGGGGATACTGTGGAGACCGATGAAAATTTGAAAAAATTGCAGAGAAGATTGTTGACGGATGTGGTGGGTTGCCACTCATCATACAAGTTGTAGGTGCAGCTTTGAAAATCAAAGCATCGAGTCATGGAAAGAGCCCTCACACAACTACAAGAACATACAACGTCATTTATAGATCCAAAGATAAGTTTAGCATACTCTCATTTGCAGCTAAGCTATGATTGCCTCAAAAGCGAAGAGGCGAAATTATGCTTCCTGCTGTGTAGCATGTTCCTGAAGATTACGACATTCCTTTAGAACGTTTGGCATATTATGGTGTTGGTCTAGAAATTTTGAGGACCTTGATAGCATGGCAGATGCAAGAAATCGAGTTCGACATGCAGTGAAGATCCTCAAATCCACTTGCTTGTTGTTGGACGGGAACGATGAATCAACAGTAAAAATGCATGACGTGGTTCGTGAAGTAGCGTTGTTAATCGCTTCTAAAGGTAGCAATAAGTTTTTGGTAAAGGCTGGGATAGGTTTGACAGAATGGCAACCAAGAACTAAAAGGGTGAAAAGTTGCACAGGCATCTCACTCATGGAGAATCGTATTAGGAAGCTTCTTGATTATGAGCTTAAAATTCCACACCTTGATATTTTCCTTATACAAGGAAATTATTATCTGTCAACAATTCCCGATAAATTTATTCTCGGTGTGAAAGAAGCTAAAGTTTTAGATTTTGGGTGGAATAACATTGTGTCCCTCCCACCATCACTGAAGCAACTTACGAAATTGTGTATGCTCAATCTTGGTGGAAACAGATCTCTCCGTGATATTTCTATACTTGGGGACCTCAAATCACTTGAAATTTTAATTCTCAGTGATACTGGGATTGTAGAAATTCCTCAAGAGATCGGAAATTTGGTCAATTTATGGCGGCTAGAAGTTAAAGGCTGTGACAATCTATCTCATATAGCACCAGGTGTGATGTCAAAGCTCCGTTGGTTGGAAGAATTGCATATTGGATACTATCCGGTCGAAGACGGGAATAACGAGGATCTTATGGAGATAGGCGAACTGTCGAATAACGAGGGGCTTATGGAGATAGGCGAACTGTCGATGCTAACATATCTAGATTTACATGTACCACATGTGCATCTTATTCCTACTAAAGGTGTGTGTTTTACAAAATTGAAAGGATTTGTCATACAAATCGGAGGCAGACAAATCTATAAAGGTGCGGAGGTTTTAAATAAAAAGAGACTGCTTCTGGGAATGGAATATATTTATAAAAAGACTCTGTTTCTGGTTAAGGAATTGATCAAGTTAAGTGATGGTATAATTTCTGATGGGGTAGAGAATCTAAAAAATATCGTGCCTACAATGTATTGTGAAAGTTTAAATGACTTGACTACAATCATGTTATATCAGTGTCACAATCTTTTGAGTCTAGTGGACTCAAGCAATTCGGATGTAGACAAAGAACTAGGAAGTGGAGAAAATACAAAGAAGCAATTTTTTTCGAAGCTGGAACACCTTATTCTGTTTGGTCTCAAAAAGTTGCATGTTCTATGGAACTGTCCAGATCAATATATAAGCCTTAAGAACCTAGTGACAGTCCATATTTCTGATTGTCATAAGTTAGAGAGACTATTCTCTGTTAATGCAGCACGAGGGCTTGTCAAATTGCAAACTTTAACAATACATAAATGTAGCAGTTTAAAGGAAGTGATATGGGACGGGGATGAAGGCGATATGGACATGGTTGAGTTTCCTCGCCTTGTCAAGATTGAATTACGTGACTTAAAAGAGCTCAAGAGCTTCTATGCTGGAAAGGTAAACATCAAATTTCCTTCCTTGGAGTTTGTTGAGATTTATGGGTGTAACAGAATGGACGAATGGGATCATAATGGAACCTATGTTACACCGAAGCTCAAGCGTGCGAATCTCAAGGTATGGATATTGCCATGATGAAAATTATTTTATCTAATAGGTTGAGACAATTGCTCCCCTGCTAACCTCTTTATGTTACTGTCACAGGTACATGGCCATAGGTACCGTTTCAATAGACGGGGTATGTATTTACTTTACAGATTTATGACAAAAACATTTTTTACATACAAAAGAATTAATCTTCACCTTTCATCTTTATTTGATCTAATAGATAGACATTAATCTCAATAATTAAAAAAAACTCACTTTTATCATTTCTTTTCAAAAATTAATATCTTTCAAATCGTTAAGCGGAAAAAAATATACTATTATGACAAACATTTAATTATCTTACTATAGATAAACACTTTGATATACTTTCGACACAAAAAAATCGTGTTTTTCACTTTTTTTACATTTTTTTGTTACTGAAATTTGCATGAAAAAATCACATGTGGTTAAACACTAATTTGAATATCACATGTGATATTGGTGTTAAATCACATATGATATTACACTAATATCACATGTGATATTACATATCACATATAAATTTCGTATGTGATTTAACACTAATATCACATGTGATATTCAAATTAGTGTTTAATCACATGTAATTTTTTTATGCAAATCTCAAATTCTAAAAAAAAAATAGAAAAGAAAAAAAAAAGACGAAAAAACGTGAAAAAAAAAGATTTTTTTCTTCTTTTTCAAAAGTATATGAGAAAAAAATAATTAAGTGCTCGTCGCGATGGTGTAATTATTTTCGCTTAACGATTAATGGTTTAAGAGATATTTAAATTAGTAAATAATAAAATGCTTTTAATCTCAACTATTGATTTCTTTTTAAATGAAAGGTAAGAATGAATCACTTAGTATGTGATAAAAGTTTGTTATGTTTTTTTAGAAACTACACTATAAATTGGTTCGTAAGGGGGCAAATTACAAAAAAGTCAAATATTTTCAAAAGTTACACTACAATTTTTTTCGCTAGAGGGGCACGTGACCCTTGTGACCCCCCTTTATCTCCGCCCCTGTCTATAACTATAACTAAAATCTGTATCAAATGATGTTATAATAATTTTTTGTGTTGTTTACCACATCACAAGAAAACTGCATAAGAAATTATCTTGCATTCAATAGTTGGTGCCTCCTTTTTGATTATTCATATTAAGTATAAATTTGTATCAAAGATGATTGAAGCTAAAATTTGTAATTATACTAACGTGAAGATTTTATGCGTGGTCATACTGTAGATGATTATCTTGACCAACGCCTTCAAGATATTGGATTCAAAAAATGGCCCATGTTAATGTAGTCTGATCGAACCCTCAGTACAAAAGAGTTCAAGAGAACCGAAAGGAAGTGGAAGTCTAATTGTCAAGAAGTCAAGTATATTCAAGCAATATTAGTTTAAGGTTTGAGCTTGGATTTTTATCTTTCAACTCATTGCATGTTTTATTTACGACAAAACCAAATTAAATAAGACGTGTTTGAATATTTGTCCTTTATGATAAAATCTCCTTAGTGGTTAGAACTCTTTAAATTCAAAACAAAAATGACCTTGTTAAATACATCAAAGCAGGTGATTAGCTCAGCTGCAAAATAACAACTTAAAGGTTATCTAAAACTACTCACTATCAGGTGTTCTATTACATGTTACAGCTGCAATGTTAATTTATAGACAAACAAACAGTACTTCTTAGGTCGTAAACGAGTCGAATTTTGGCAAGCCTCGACTCGACTCGACAATATTATGTATGGCTCAATTTCAGCGAGCCTTAATGAGGGAAGCTTAATTATCGGCTTGATAAATGTTGAATTCAACTCAAGCTCGGCTCAAAGAGCTCGATTTATTAGTAATTATGTGCTTTTATAACCAACTAAAACTGAAATATAAGATTTAATTTGAGTTAATACTTCATCAGCGTCAGATTCTCACTTATTTTCTTAAGATCTTCGACGCTTTGAGTTCGACATGTAACTAATCTCCTCTTTAGCTTTCCCAATCAATGAGTTGACTACCTTTTCAACCAAGGAAGTAACAACCTGTTCTGCCATTATAAATTTCTTTAACTTTAGATCCCAAAAAAAGAAGACGCTAAAAAGTGATAGTTAAAAGAGAAACTGATTTTTGTGTTAGATCTAGTTGTTTTTCATTTGCAACAAAGTCAACGTGGGTTGTGTTAGATCTAGTAATAGCCAAGTGGCTCACGTTGTTAGTGTTTTAATAATCATTAGTGCCGGTTCAGAAGGATTGGACCGCAAAACATATTCTAATATTAGTGTTAAATACGATTTAAGAAATTTGAGCCTCTTCCACATTTTAAGCCAATCTATCTTGGGGTATTTTCCTGAGGCGTTCAACCATATAGGCGGTACGGTCATGCTCTGTTAACAGTCAATCAATGAACTTGCAATTTGCTCTCGTTTATTTGCGAAAAGTTACACTCTTGCTTCGTGATACTGTCATCAGACCTATGTCACAAACTCACGATCACGCATCATTATACATTGAACAACAGAAAACTTTATAAAATCATACTCAATCGGTGCCATGTAGATATCATATCCATCAACATCAAATTGTTACGACCAATTTGTCATTTTAATTACCACCAATCAGGTATATTTAATCTTTAATTTCTATTAACGGCAAGTATTTCAACAGGAGCTTTAGTCCTAACCTGTCTCCATATCATAATTACCACGTCATCTTTCCATGGAGGGTTCTTATATTCAAAACGATGTCTGATTTTTTGAGCCGCTTCCACATTCTAGGCCACCTATAAATCATTTTGCTAACATGACAAAAGAAATGCTATTATGTTGATAATAATAGTTGATTAAAATATGCATTCTTGTGTTAGTGATAGTGATGAATCAATGCCTTGAAGAGTTTTTTTTAGAACGTGTTGTGGGATTAAGCCATAACCTTGATACGCGACGTGGTATATAAAAAATAATAACAACATAAACAAAAATAAAAAATAAAATTATTGCGTTCGAAAAAGAAAACAAAACTAAAATGTTGAGGTGACTCAAGTCGGAGTCCAAAACTTAAACGAATTATCAGTGTGAATAGTGAAAGGCGAAACATGCTCCATGGGAGGCTGGACATGCTAGTTGTCGCACAACTTATTTATAAACACCATTAAATGGCTCATATAACATATGATACTTCGTAGTACAACGAGTGTCGAGTGTGCTCTTTGTTCTTGTTTCAACGCCCCAAACTAGTGTCCTTCGTCGATGTGTTGTCCCATCTTTTTGTCGGTGCATCATACTACATGCTTGAACTATTACAATCCAAAACTTGGTACATGGCCTCTCCTTGATAGATGGTTGTAGGTCTTTTCAAGTATGAATTAGTGTTAGAGCATCCCTAAAGTAGATGTCAATATAATAGGAAAGGTTTAGTTAATACACATGAACTTGTGAGAGAGAAGTTCATGTGTGTGATAACTGAAAAAACGAGAGCGGTTTATAAACGTTTACAGGAATAAATAAGTAAACAATGAAAGGAAATTTGATGAAAGGTGTTTAAGTATACAAACTCTCTCACTTGTTACATTTTAAAAACGTTTATCTTGTGTATCAACTATAGCCTGCACTTTGGTTTCATGGATATATCCGAAGTAGATGCCAAGTAGAAATACATTTATGACTAAAATTTATGAAATTATAAAACTACATTACCCCACAAGCTTTTATAAGAATTTCAACTAGACATTTTATCTAATTATATAGTGCGTATTTACCGAAGAATGGAGACATTTTATCAAACAAAATCGCTTTGTAATATACCTAACATAGTAACATTGATCACTGCAAATCCTTTTATAAAATTTAATAAACACAAAGTATTCAACATTGTCAATCTTTGTAAAATATTGAAAATAAAAATTTTAATTTAAGTGAGTCGATTTGGATCATGATCCAACTATTTATTCTAGTTGAGTCATGGATCAGGTGATCCATTTAATCAGATCATGACTCATGTATAAGTTGGATCAATAATGGGTCGAATCATAATTTGATTCAAACCAGCCCCATTGACACCCCTACACACTTAAATATACAGAATTTTTACTTAAAGAGTAACATAAAAGTTTACACGTGCAATGAGTTGAAAGATGAAAATCCAAGCTCAAACCTTAAACTAATACTCCTTAAATATACTTGACTTCTTGACAATTAGAGTTCCACTTCCTTCACTTCTCTTGAACTCTTTTGTACTGATCAGGCTAGTTTAGTGTGGGCCATTTTTTGAGTCCAACAACTTGCATGACATGCTCACGATACTTACTTCCTATATGACCACGCATAAAACTTCAAGTTAGTACAATTACAAATTTTCAGCTTTAATCATCTTTGATACAAATTTATACTACTTAATATGAATAATCAAAAAGTAGGCATCAATCAAGTATTGAATGCATACACTTCAAGATGATATTTTATGCAGTTTTCTTGTAATGTGGTGAACAACACAAAAGTTTTGTGACATCATGTTTGATACAGATTTTCAATTATAGTTGTAAGCATTTATTAGTGTGAATTTCATAAACGAAATACATAAATCTGTAAAATAAATATACCAACGACATCCGACAGTAACGCATCACATGTAGCAATAATGGCCTGTAAAATAAATACATCTATTAGAGATTAGCAGGGGAGCAATTGCATTCTCAACCTGTTAGATAAAAGAATTTCCATCATAATAATGTAACTTTTTTCTTTTTTATATACGGAGTATATTAGAAGCAATACTTTAGAATGTACACATAAATGGCCAGCTGTGACAGTAACATAAATTAAAGAGGTTAGCAGGGAAGGAATTGTGTCAACCTATATATTAGAAGCAATAATTTAGCATGTATATATACATGCATGGCAATATCCATACCTGCAATAAGTTAGCATGTCGTTGATTCACAAGCTTGAGATTGGGTGTATCATAGGTTCCATTATGACCCCATTTGTCCATGATATTACACCCAATAATCTCCACGTTCACCAAGGAAGGATATCTGATGATTACCTTTCCAGCATAGAAGCTCTTGAGGTTATCTAAGAAACGTAATTCAATCTTGACAAGGCGAGGAAACTCAACCATGTCTATATTGCCTTCATCCCCGTCCCATATCACTTCCTCTAAACTCCTACATTCCCGTATTGTTAAAGTTTTCAAATTGACAAGCCCTCGTGTTACATTAACAGAGAATAGTCTCTCTAACGCATCACACTTATAAATCTCTACTTTCACCAAGGAAGGATATCTGATGATTACCTTTCCAGCATAGAAGCTCTTGAGGTTTTCTAAGTGATGTAATTCGATCTTGACAAGGCAACGGAACACAATCATGTCGATATCACCTTCATCCGTGACGTCCCAGATCACCTCCTTTAAACTCTGACAATCTTTTATTGTTAAAGTTTCCAAATTGACAAGCCCTCGTGCTGCATTAACAGAGAATAGTCTCACTAGCTTATTACAGCCGTCAATATCAAGTGTCTCTAAGTTCTTAAGGCTTATATATTGATCTGGACACTTCCATAAACATGCAACATATTGAGATCTAACAGAAAAAGGCGTTCCAGCTTTGAATAAAATTGCTTCTTTGTATTTTCTCCACCAAGTTCTTTATCTACATCCCAATTGCTTGAGTCCACTAAACTCAAAAGATGGTGACATCGAGATAACATGTTTGTAGTCAAGTCATCCAAACTTTCACAATACATTGTAGGCACAAAATTAGTTAGATTCACTGCCAAATCAAAATTATACCATCACTTAACTCGAACAATTCCTTAACTTGTAATATGGATGGTGTATCAAGATCTTCCATTCCTAGAATCAGTGTCTTTTATGTACAACCTCCGCAAAGCCATAGAATTGTAGCATTCCTCCGATTTGTATGACAAATCCTTTCAATTTTTGAAACACGCGCCTTTAGGAAGAAGATGTATATGTGGCACAAATAAATCTAGAAATGTTAGCATCGACAATTCGCCTATCTCCATAAAACCCTCGTTATTCCCATCTTCAACCGGATAGTATGCAATATGCAATTCTTCCAACCAACGGAGTTTTGACATCACACTTGGTGCTATATGAGATAGACCGTAGCAGCCTATAACTACTAGCCGCCTTAAATTGACCAAATATCCGATCTCTTGTGGAATTGCTTTAATCCCAGTGCGACTGAGAAATAAAATTTCAAGTGATTTAAGGTGCCCAAGTATAGAAATATCACAGAGAGATTCGTTTCCACCAAGATTGAGCATACACAGTTTTGTAAGTTGCTTCAGTGATGGTGGGAGGGATACAATCTTGTTATCCCCAAAATCTAAAACTCTAGCTTCTTTCACGCCTTGGATAAATTTATCAGGAATCATTGACAGAATATTTCCTTGTATAAGGAAAATATCAAGGCGTGGAATTTCAAGCTCATAATCAGGAAGCTTCCTAATATCATTCTTCATGAGTGAGATGCCAGTGCAACTTTTCACACTTTTAGTTCTTGGTTGCCATTCTGCAAACCTATCCCAGCCTTTACCAAAAACTTATTGCTACCATTAGAAGCAATTAACAACGCTACTTCGCGAACCACATCATGCATTTTTACTGTTGATTCATCCTTCCCGTCCAACAACAAGCAAGTAGATTTGAGGATCTTCACTGCATGTTGAACTCGATTTCTTGCATCCTCCATGCTATCGAGGTCCTTAAAAATTTCTAGACCAACCCCATAAAGTGCCAAACGCTCCAATGGAATGTCGGAATCTTCAGGGAACATACTACACAATTGGAAGCATAATTTCGCCTCTTCACTTTCAAGGAAATCATAGCTTAGCTGCAAATGAGAGTATGCTAAACTTATCTTTGGATCTATGTATGATGTTGTATGTTTCTATAGTTGTGTAAGGGCTCTTTTCCAAGACTTGATGCTTTCACTTTTCAAAGCTGCACCTACAGCTTGTATGATGAGTGGCAACCCACCACATCCTTGTTGCCCAGCGGGGTTTTAACTTCGAATAAATTAAGTATAACGAAACAAATAACTAAAAAACGACTTGTATTAACAATAATGTATTTGGTTTTTACAACTATGTTTTGTACAATTTTGATATCCTAACTGAGATAATTCGACCCCTATTTATACTTGGTGAATCAACACCCTTGCCTGTAGCCTTCAATGAAACGTTGTGATGTTTCTGAGTTGTGTCGTTTCACACAATAATAACCGCTATTTAGTTTTTAGGTTTAATGTAAACCTATTTGGTCCTTGTGTCTCTTTACTTGTACACGTAGGCCTTTGAACTTTGCTTAAGGACGAGATTATGCCAACATTCACCCCCTAATCTCGTACCTAATCCCTTCAGATATTTTACACCTAACAGCTCTCTCATTTCTGCGTACTTGGTCCTTGCCAATTCCTTGGTAAGTATGTCCGCTTTTTGTAAGTCTCCACTTACGTGCTCGACTTCGATCTGATTCTTTTCAACACATTCTCTGATAAAATGGTAATGTATATCAATGTGTTTGCTTCTGCCATGAAACACGGGGTTCTTCATAAGTGCTATAGCCGATTTGTTGTCGACTTTGATCGTAATATTCTCTTCTTCCCGGCCGTAGCCATACTGCTTGACAAGCTGCTGCTGTTGCTGCCATAAACTCTGACTCGCATGATGATAATGCAACAGTAGGTTGTTTTTGAGAAACCCAACTTATAGATGAGTTCCGAAGTAAAATACGATCCCTGTTGTTCCTTTGCCTTCTTTTATGTTGATGCCATAATCGCTGTCACTATATCCAAGTAACTTGCATCCTCCCTCTTGTGGTAAGTTATACCAAAGTTTGAAGTGCCTTTGATATAGCGTAACACTTATCTAATTGCCTTCATGTGTTGCTCCCTTGGTTCTTGCATGAACCGCTTAATAAGCCAACCGAGTAACTGGGTCCGCCTTGTATGAAGTAAGTACCTCAAACATCCAATTAGACTTCTATATTCTGTAGCATCAACTAGTTCTCCTCCTTCCGTTTTTACTAGCTTTGTTCCTGGGTCCATGGGAATCTTGGTTTCATTGCAATATTCCATTCTTGGGTCTTTAAGAGTCTTGTTTGCATATCCTGATTGCTTTATTGAGATTTTATCCTCTGTTTGGATAACCTCTATTCCCAAATAGTAAGCTAATAAGCCTAAGTCACTCATCTCAAATTTTTCTTCCATTTGTGACTTAAACTCTTGAAGGTCTTTCTTGTTACTTCCAGTAACTATTAGATCATCTACGTAAACTCCAACAAGCAGCATAGAGTCGTTGTTTACTCTTGTGTAGATTGCTTGTTCTAATGTACATTTCTTGAAACCTAATGATTTCAAGGTTTGATCTAACTTCGTATTCCAAGCACGTGATGCTTTTTTCAATCCATAAAGTGCCTTATCAAGTTTATACACTTTATTTTCATTTCATGGTTTCTTGAAACCTTCTGGTTGTGCAACATATACTTCTTCTTTAAGTTCGCCATGTAAAAAAGCTGATTTTACATCTAAATGGTGAACTTCCCATCCATGATAAGCTGCCACTGCAAGAATTAACCTTATTGTTTCCATTCTTGCTACAGGAGCAAAGACTTCGTCGTAGTCAATTCCATGCTCTTGTACGTATCCTTTAGCCACTAACCGAGCCTTTCGTTTTATAATTCTTCCATCTGCATCTCGTTTAGTCTTAAATACCAATTTTAGACCAATAGCTTTCTGATTGTCTGGTAGGGTGGCTAGTTTTCATGTCTTGTTTTTGTTGATTGAGTCAATTTCTATCTGCATTGCCTCAATCCACTTCTTATCTTGTGCGGCTTCTTATAATTTCTAGGTTCTTCCTCTAATAGCATTAGTTCATCAACTTGAACTCTTCGTGCGCGATCATATATGTTAGATAAGTTTATGTATCCTTGAACTGGAGTATGATCATATGGTCTTGCTATAGATGATGTTTGTCTAGTAGATTCTTCTGAGTTTGGTTCATATATATATGGTGTAGGTGTTGATGGATTGTCCATTTGTTCAATCTCATCATTAGATACACTATGAGCAGTATTTTGTATGGGACTTGGAGCATTGTCTTCATCATTTTCTTCCGAATTTTGTGTGCTCTCTACATCAATGATACATGATGTTTGGTTTTCATTTATAATGAAATCCGTCCATTCGGTTCGTTGGATTGGGATTATCCAAATAACCTTTCCATTCCATCCTTCATTCTCTTTGAACTTTACATCTCTACTTACAATCATAACCTTACTTACAGGATCAAATAATCGATAAGCCTTTGATCCTGGTTCACTTCCTAGGTAAACCAATTCCTTACTTATATCATCTAATTTCTTTAGATGTGGTTTGCTTACCTTTGCATATGCTTTGCATCCAAACACTCTAAGGTGTTTCAGGTTTGGTTTTCTACCCTTTAGCATTCATAAGGAGTAGAATCCTTCAGAGCTTTTGTAGGCACTCTATTTAAGATATAAATAGCATGCCTAATTGCTTCAGCCCAAAAATTTTGTGGCATATGCATAGCCTTTAACATATGTCTCGTTTTGCTTATTACAGATGATATGTGCTTTTTCACATATCTTTTCACTATCAAACCGACCCAAAACAACCAAGGAAAATCCGTTTATTGCTTATATTTGTGGTTTCTTGAGGTTGTCTTGTGCAGATCTGATATGCAAAACACGCAAAAGGATCCAAATCGATGTAACCGAAGCACGAGAGATCAAGAGAGTTTTAATGAGCTTGAAGGTCAAGATTGTGTATTTTGAAGATTCTATTCTCAGAAGATGATTTTTGAAGTTTCAGAAAAGTTTGAAGAAAAGTCAAAAATGGCCCCTGCACTTTGAGTATTTGACAGATTTGGTCCCTCAAAGTTTCAGAAGTTACAAATCTCACCCTTGGATTATTTGAGTTTGACAAGAAGAGCCCTTGAAAGATTTTCAGATTTACAATTGTGGTCCCTTGGAAATCCAAATATACACTTATGGTCCCTAAATAGCTAACTTGGGTTTACTATAAGTCCAATCCACTTAACTAAATTCTCGGCCCAATTGCAATACCCGGATATCCAAGCCCAAAATCAAAACACTCACACCCGGTTTAAACTAACCCGAATCCCATTTTAAACCCGAGTCAAACCAACCCCATGAACCGGTCAATATTTATTTGAATTATATTAAAAAAAACCCACAAAACACCCCCGCGTTTTATTTCCCCAATTCTGCTCCTACATAAACCCTAATATACCCTCTCAACAATTGAGCTAATTCAGTACAATTAAAGGGTAAAAATGTACTTTACCTGACACCCTATGACACACCTGACACATGGGGGTGTCCAGGTCATCAATCCATGTGAATTGCTCTCTTCTCATTGGTCGATTTGAGTCATGCACATGATCCAAGGGTGGAAATCAGAGAAGATAAGTGGGATTTGATCCAAGGGTGATGAGGGACTCAGAGAAAGCACACTTGAGGATTTCCAGAAGCTTCTTAGCCTCATGCTCTCCTATATAAAGACCCCATCTCATTCACATTTGATATCTCTTTCTTTTCTTTTATTCAGTAGCTTAGTGTAGTTGTTAATCACTTTTAATTGTTTTCTTTGTATTTCTCTTTCAATTCCAGTATTTGTATTAAATTTTGAATATTAATGAAATTTCGTTTTTATGCTCAAAATTATGTTATGATCTTAAAATGTTTTTAGTTGTTCATTAATATTTCTTTAGTTGATAAAAGCTTAATCTCAATTCTCATTAGCTTATTTCTCATCTTTACTCAAAAAAATAATAAAAATCAGAAAAATCATTGAAAAATAAAAAGTCATTCCAAATCTGTTGAATAGTTTGAATTACACTTGGCTACTGTTTCATTAATGTTCATTTAAGCTTATAATAGCTTTTAGTGAACTTATTTCTGATTTAACACATCATTTACTCAACTTCATGAAACTGGTCAACAAAAGTCAAAGTGCAGAAGTTGGTTTTGATTGCTGATCTGATGATGGATCTGGGTGAAATGACTTGAGATTTGGGTTAGAATACTGGTCTGAGATAATCTGCAAATGGCTGGATGTATGTAAGCATTATCTTTGTGCAAGTCTGTTTCATTACTGTTATTTTGCATAAGTAGAGTAAATTACTGTTTGATTGTGTTAGTATCTGATCTTGCTTCATTTAGGTATATTATTGATATTTAGATCTGTTTTGATAGATTGAATAGACTAGTGTTGAGGTTTATTAGTAGTTGTTTGCAGATCTGTCCTTATACTAGTGTTTGGATTAGATCAGTTTGTTAGGTTATTGATTAATTCAGTAGGTTAGTTGTATTGGTATAAGTTTACTTAGGTCTAGTAAATGCAAATCAGTCTTGTTTTTGCAATCAAACTTTCAAATAGTCAAAATCCATTGAAAACTGCTTTTGTGTACAATCTGTTAACATCAGTAGGAAGAAATAGTTGCACATTAGTTTAAATTTAGTAGATCTAGCTTTCCTTGATCATCATTAGCCTTTAAACATCAAATTCAACTAATTACTTTGGATTAAAACTCAAGAAAGTCAAACATATAAACTGATTTTAAAAGTCAAATCAGGTTCAAACCTGTTTTTCTCAGAACTTGCAGCTTGTGCAGTAGGATCATTTCAAGGAATTAGAGTCTAAAATTTGGTTTAGGTATAGTCAGCTAGGTGGTCTATAAAGCCACTTATCTGTTCTTGGCTTTAACACTCTTGATAAGCATTTGAATAAGCTCAAACATAAGGGGTGTTTCACTGTTTTGCTAGACTTAGCAGTTGGATTAGATCATAGGTTCTGAGCTTGTAGCTTGTTAGGAGAAGTGATAATTAGTTGTTTCTAGCTTATTTTTATAGACATTAGCTTCTGTCTCTGTTTGGTTACGTATTTAGCTTATTTGCTTATTTTTCCTAGCTTATTTCTTAATCAGTTGCACTATAGCTTGCATTTCTGTCACATAAGCTGCTTATCTTTCATTTTTCATAGATTCATAATTAGATTTTAGAATTTCCCTGTAATTTTCATAATTTTTAGACACTGTTTGGTATTTTTCTTGAATAAAATCAGTTTTTAATCCTTTTTAAATAGCTTTAATTGCATTTAATTGAGAAAAAGTTCCAAAAAAATAGTTTTTTAATTTTAATAGTTTAAGATAAATATAAAAAGCACAAAAAACATTTTTCCCTATTTTTCTCCTTTTATTTAGTATTTTTCATAATTTTTATTAGATTAAAATAGTATTAAATTCATAGAAATTATGAAAATAATCAGAAAATTACAAAAATAGTTTTGAAAAGTCTTTTATGATATTTTAGATTTTTAGAAAGTAATTCCATATTTTTCCCTCTCTCTTTCATAATTTTTAGATAATTAGTTTATTTCTATTAGTTAATAATTAGTTTTTAATTAAAATAAAATCAAGAAAATTCCTAAAAAATAGTTTTAATTCATATATAGTTTTCAAATATCATTTTTAGAGTAAAAGTAGTTTTAGGTTATTTTTAGGATCTAGATTAGACGTATTTGCTTTTTATTCGCGTTTCGTTTAATTCCCGTTTTTGCGTTTTAGCGTAGAATTATGTAGTTTGCCTTAGTTCTTAAGATTCCCCATAGATTAGATGTTCCATTTACTTTCCTTATCCCGTAGTTTAGATAATATCATATTTTATGCCCTTTTCTTATTCGAATCCCGATTATTGAGACGTGAGTTGGAAATTCCATTCAACCCTCATTCGGAACGATCTCGGTGCTCAAACCTAACACGTTTGAGTTGCCCACATACTACACAAACTTCTTATTATTGATTTTTAAACTGGAATCAACAGACCTATTCCGTCTCTCTACATTACCATTTTGTTGTGAGAGTATGGTCTCAGTAAGTTGCTAAGTATGTCATTCTCCTTACAAGAGTTGTGAATCCTTTGATGCGAATTCACCTCTATCTGTTCTAAATGCCTTTAAGTTTTCCCGACCTCATTTTCCACCTTTAACTTGAATTCCTTAAAGGTCTCAAACGCCTCATCCTTTGACTTTAAGTATACCCACATGTATCTAGTACAATCGTCACTAGCCAAAACATGTACATCTTTCCCGATTCTGCTTTCGGGAAATAGGTCCACACAAATCTCCAAATACTAAGTTTAAAGGTTCCAAAGACTTAGTGTTTGTTTGATTTGAAACGGAGCTTCATGTGCTTTCCTAGTAAGCATGCATCGCATACTTGACTCTTGTGATTAATCTTGGTATTCCTTCCACTAATTTCTTCCGAGTCATTTGTTTGATAGAATCGAAGTTCAAATGACCCAACCTAACATACCAGAGCCATGCATGGTTTTCTAAATTAGCCAATAAACACATAGGCATACCAACATTCAAGTTAATCTTGTAAAGTCGGTTTATTGATCTCTCAACTCTCAAGAGGAGTTTTTGATCTTGCCCATATAGCAATAAAATGTTGTCTTGCATAATGATCTTACAGCCATTCTCTATTAATTGTCCTAGGCTCAATATATTGCTTTCTAAACTGGGAATGTAATTAACACTAGGAATCATCTTTTGTTCCTTGTTTTTACATTCCAGCAATATGGAGCCTTTACCTTTAATCTCTACATATGACCCATCTCCAAAACGGACTCTTCCTGAAATTTTCTCATTTATTTCCTTAAAGTGTGTCCTAACTCTGGTCATATGGTTGCTAGCACCATTATCTAAGTACCATAAGATTTTATCTGAACTTATGTACTTCTTGGGTTCAATATCCTTCTCATTTAAGAAGATTTTCTCTCCCACTTCTCCTTTTCCTTCAACTGCCATCAAGAGCGTTTGTAAAACCTGAAAATTTAAAATCCGAATAAAGACTAAAATACCCTTGGAACTAAAAATTATAAAATACGTAAAAATATATTTCTAACACTTAAAGAAATAAAAAGATTAACTTGCGAATATTTAAAAACCTAATTAAAGTATATTGCGTAATTGATTTGGTACGACGAAGAGTTAAAGTTTCGTAAATGATTTGAGTCGCGTTTGGTTTGTGTTCGTGAGCCAAGGCCGAAGCCCACATGGTGGCGAGGTGATGGTGTGACCGGTTGGACTAAACCCAACCCAAACCCAATTACTTTCCTATTCTAACTCAAATACTACAACTATAAATACAACACATAATCATTAAATTGGAACCCTAGTTATTTTGCTCTCTCTTTTCTTTTTCTTCCTTGCTCGGCCGAGACTCAAACAAATACCCTTGGTGTCGATTTTGCTTCAACGATTGAAGGTATATCGTTTATTTGTTTTCCTTTAACGTACCTTATACGATATGTTAAGTTATAATTGTTTCGCGCGCTTTTCTTCTTTTCTTTTGTGGCGAGAGATGGTGAAACAAAACAAGAGAAACCCTAACTCATTTAACCTAGTAAATAATAAGAGACATGTAACGTGAGATGTGATATTGAATCGAGTTATGTTGTGTCGTTTGAATAAGGGCCGAAACATGGTAAATAGGACCGAACCATGTTTAGTTTTCGAATAATGATTATAACTTAATAACTTGAATAAGTAAAGTATTTAGATGAGCTAATACTAGTGTAAACCCTAATATTCGAAAACCCTAATTTGAATCGAATTACATATGAGTTTTGAAGGCACATTAATTAAGTAAAGGTTATGTTAAACATAAACCCTAGTTTTGATATGCTAATTTATTAAGCTATGCTAAACCCTAATAGAGTAAATGCGTAATTAATAAGAGTAATGAGTAACTTATATGTCACATAAAATCATAAACATTTACGTTGAAAATAAAAAGGAAAGAGTACTATGTGACGAGTTAGGTTAAGTAATTAGTCATTAAAAGACGTAACAAGTAAGCTAATGAATATTAATGAGACATTTAAGAATGAAAACCCTAAACTTTAATAAAAGATATATAAACCCTAATTTACTTATATTAATATTAAAACATTTAAGTCTTATTTAAATATGGAAACCCTAAAACATAAAAAGATCATTGTGAAGATTATGGAATCATTAATAATATATACGACGTTAATGTATATAGGTTCTGAAGAAGGAGTAATTCTTTGCTTCCTGTTTCGACTTTTGATCTTTTGCTTTTGAATAAGGTACGGATATTCGACCTTTTCAAGAAGGTTTCGTATGAAGTTTTCTTTTCGCTTTCATATTAGATTTCCTAAACCTTTGCTATGAACCCTAAAGTGTTTATTTGAGTGTTGTTTATCCGAACTTTGATTTTGAATCATAAAACATCGATTTTGAACTATATGATATGAAGGCTTTGATTTTGAAAATATGATTTAACGTTTGATAAAATATGATCTATGTCGGTTATGACATTCTTATTTGATTTCGATAGTGACACCCAAGCCAAATATAACTAGTCATGGGGTTCCATGTCCGTGTCGATGAATGCACTTTCGACATGACTCTAGGCGATAGAGTGATGTTCTGCCACGTCCCTTCTCATTATCTCGTATGAGCTCAATTTGAATTATGATATGAATATTTGTCTCGGGCGATGGATGCATCCTAGATCCGTTATATGCCATATATTATTTGTTATATGCTATTTGTTATCGATGATTGATGTCGCGTGCATGCACGCCCTTCATAACTCGTAGGTCTCCCTACAAATATGTTGCCTTATGTGATTATGATATGTTTCGATATGGCATATGTTCGGGCTTTGAGGTAGTTAAACTATAAAACTTATTTTGATATTTCGAACTATCTTTTGAAAAGACTATGATTTCACTATCTTTCTTTACTTTGTTTTGTATTCGATTTTCGCTTCGTATTCTTTTGCTTTGTATATCCTGCTCACCTGGCTTTGTAAGCTCACCGCACTTTTCTTTTCTTCCGCGTGTATCTAAGCATTGAGCCGGGTATTGCTTTGGGATGAGTCTTGAGTGGACTTACCTTAGAGATTTAGCTTTGATATTATGATACCATTTAGACTTATGCTTTAGACATTTCGTTTGGAGTTTATTTTTCCACTGGGACCTATGTATTGAAGTCTTTCGACTTGGATTATTTCCATATTTATGTTGAAGATTTCTTTTGGTTTATATGTTTGCTTTGATTAGACACCATTACTTGTGATTCCTTTACCCTTGGCGGGTTGGGCGTTATAATTTATGGCATCGAGCCTGTGTTTACGACTTGTAGTCGGGACTGTGACATATGGAGCCTAGGTTTCGAGACCTTAGAGTTTAGGATTTGACCCGTGAGGATTTGGGTAGACTTTAGGATTCCTTCGTACTTCCATTTCGTATCTTACCTTTGTTCTTTGCTAATCGCTTAGATGGTTCGAACTCGTACTAATGGTGGCGCGGATGGAGACGATGATGTCATTAACATAGATGTCGCGATTGCGAATGCTCTCAACTCTCTTTCCCTGGTTTGACTACACCGAGATGATGGAGCAGTGATCAACAACATTCGTAATCGAATGGTGCTCGGGTAGTGGTGGAGGAAATCAACCCGTCGGTATTCATACTTGGCTCGAGCGTTTGGTGGTCAAGCCTCTTCGCTTAGCACCGCCGCTACTCCTACCGAGGCCAAGACCGGATCACTCATATTGAGAAGTCGCTTGAAGCATTGGGTTGTGGAGATGGATTTAAGACTCGTTTGGCTTCATTCAAATTGGAAGGTGATGCTTTAAGTTGGTGGAAAGCATTGAAACAAGCAAGAGGAGGTGACGCTTTTCGTGACTTGTACTTGACCGAGTTTCGGACTATCTTCTATAACCGTTACTTCCCGACGATCTTTGGCAAGAAAGGTATGAGAGGATTATCGAGCGATCTACCGCTTGATAATGAGACCTCTAATGAGTACATGAGTAGGTTTATGAGGTTGGTGAGTTTTGTTGGAGTGATTGCCGGAGATGGTAGGCGTCAAGCTAAGCACTTCAAGTGGGACCAAGAAGTGGGTGTTGGACCGATTGCTTAATATTGAGTATGAGAATGTGTCGGCTGTAATGATGCACTCGTAACATTGAGATATTTCATGAGGTTTCGGTTCTAACAAGCGTAATCGCGATGGTGATCGGATTCAAGGTAGGACTCAAGGTAATGACTATAAGGAAACTCGGTAGGAGTTATGATTCAAGAGGACAAGGGATAGGAGTTATGATCACGGGTCACGGGAAGAAATTTTGACACCGGACGATCCGAGACGAGGGTCAAGATAATAGAAATGTTTGGTAGGAATGGAGGTGATCGTCATAACCAAGGCAACAATAACCAGCCGTTATAACAGGATCACCACTAGAGGAACGAATCGGGTCGTGCGTCGGATCTTCTAGTCGCAGAGGACACCGAGGTTTTGCCACCCCACCTATTTGTACTACTTGTGGAAAGGCTCATCCAGGCGGTGTTTCAAGGCCACGGTGGATGTTTTGGTTGTGGTTCCACTACTCACAAGATTAAGGATTGCCCTAAGAAGAATTCGCCGTTCTCGAAACTACATCAAGCCACCGACTACTCTCGGACGTGTTTATGCTACTACCGTAACCAGCGGAGCGAACTTCGTGTACCATTACGGCACTCTTTTCATTGATGATTTTGTCGTCTTCGCTTTATTTGATATCGCGCCACACACTCTATTATATCCGCTACATCCGCTAAGAAACTTAATATGAAGCCCAAACCGCTAACGAATCACTTATCGATTTCACGCCTATGAAAAATCATGTGATCATTGATCGTAAATATGTTGAGTGTCCTCTTCGCTTTGATGATCGTATCCGCTTTGCAAATCTGTATCCTCTCAATATGGTCGACTTTGATATCATTCTAGGCATGGATTGGTTGGCTTATCATAGAGCTTCAATCGACCGCCATGCTAGAACGGTGATCTTTGGAGACGAAACATCCCGAATTCGCTTATTATGGTTCTCAACCTCTTAAATCATAAGCTCATTTCCGCTATGAAGGCACGGATCATGATTGCTCATGGGTGCCAAGGTTTTCTAGCATCCGTTAAGGACACATCTTTGGAGAGTCCTAACATTGATAGTCTTTCGTTGTTTGCGAATTTGTCGACGTTTTTCCGATGAACTACCGGACTTCCCCACCGAGAAGTTGAGTTTAGCATTGAGTTAATTCACGTGCCGAACCGATTTCAAGGCTCCGTGATCGTATGGCACCGTAGAGAATCAAGGAGTTGAAGGAACAACCGCAAGAGATGATAGAAAGTGGATTTATTCGCCTAGTGTTTCTCCATGGGTGCACTGCTTTGTTTGTGAAGAAGAAGGATGGAAGCACGCGTCTATGTATCGACTATCGCGAACTCAATCGTACATTATTCGTAACGTTATCCTTTGCCAGATAGACAATTTGTTTGATCAACTGCAAGGAGCTAAGTTCTTTTCAAGATTGACCGAGGTCCGTTACCATCGCCACGTGTGAAGGAGCAAGATGTTCCTAAGACCGCGTTTCGTACCAGATATGGTCATTACGAATTTCTCGTTATGCCTTTTGGTTTGACCAATGCGCCTGCTGTGTTTATGGACTTGATGAATCGTGTTTTCCATGAGTTTCTCGACAAGTTCGTTATTGTTTTCATCGACGATATCTTGGTTTACTCTAAGTCTGAAGAAGAGCATGAAGAACATCTTCGTATAGTGTTGGAGATTTTGAGGAAGAAGAAGTTGTACGCCAAATTTTCGAAGTGCGAATTTTGGTTGAGACAAGTTGCTTTCCTTGGTCATATCGATCGGTGATGGTATAACCATGGATCCGTCTAAAGTTGAAGCTATCACTAAATGGCCAAGACCTCACGATGTTGATCGAGGTCGAGTTTTCTTGGACTTCTTGGTTACTATAGACGTTTTGTTGAAGGTTTCTCTCGCCTAGCTTTGCCTTTAACCCAACCGATGAGAAAAGGTGAAAAGTTTGTATGGACGGATGAACGAGAAGAGTTTTGAAGAATTGAAGCGGAGATTGGTGACGGCTCTATTTTGACTCTTCCAACTGGTTCAGAGGATTTCAAATCTACAATGATGCATCTAAGAAAGGATTAGGTGTGTTTTGATGCAACATGGGAAGGTAATAGCTTATGCTTCGAGGCGCCTAAAACCTTATGAGGAGAATTACCCAACTCATGATCTTGAGTTAGTCATGGTGGTGTTTGCATTGAAGATCCGGAGACATTACTTGTATGGAGAGCGTGTGATATATTCATCGATCATAAGAGTCTCAAGTATATTTTCACCGTATGAACTTAACATGAGACAAAGAAGATGGTTAGAACTTCTTAAGGATTATGACACCAACATTCAAGACCATCCGTAAGGCTAACGAGTTGTCGACGACTTAGCCGAAATCGTGCATTCTTGCGAGTATCAAGATTGAGCCTAGGATTTTGCGTGATTTAGAGAGTTTGGATGTTGAGTTGTGTGTACGAGGTTTTGATGGATACCGGGCTAGTATGAAGGTGGAGTCGAACCTTATAATCGCAAATTAAAGAAGCTCGAAAAGATGACGGTGAGTCAGGGCCGTGGTGCAAAATGTTGAAGAAGGTAAGCACGGAGTTTAAGGTTGATAATGACGGTATTGTATGGTATGGAGATAGGCTTTGTGTTCCTAATGATCGTGCCACTTCGAGAAAGTTATGATGAAGCTCATAGTTCTCCTTTCACTATTCATCATGGTTCTACCAAGATGTATAGGGATTTGAAACAAGATTTTGGTGGAACGGTATGAAGCAAGATGTGGCGACGTTTGTGTCAAGTGTATGATTTGTCGCAGTTAAGATTGAACATCGAGGGCTAGTGGATTGTTACGACCATTGAGATTCCAACATGGAAGTGGGATAAGATATCTATGGATTTTGTGACGGGGTTACCTCTTACTAGGAAGAAGCATGATGCGATTTGGGTGGTTGTTGATCGACTAACCAAATCGCTCATTTCTTGCCAATCGTGAAGGATTATGGTATTGGTAAATTAGCGAGATTTTTCAAGAAGAGATCGTTAGACTTCATGGTACTCCGACATCTATTGTGTCCGATAGAGATCCGCTTTACTTCTCGCTTCGGAAGGGTTTGCGAAGGCTTGGGGTACTCGACTTAATTTTAGTACGGCATTTCATCCTCAAACGGATGGTCACCGAGAGAACTATATGCACCTTAGAAGATATGCTAAGGGCTTGTGCTTTAGAATGGACCGGTAGTTGGGACGAATATTTGTGTTTAGTAGAGTTTGCTTATAACAATAGTTGGCATGCTAGCGTTAAGGCGCCCGCTTGAACTTCTTTATGGAAGGAAGTGTAGAGCACCTATTTGTTGGGATGAAGTAGGTGAGCGTTTGATCGAGGGACCGAAATGATCGAGATCACTAATGAGAAGGTAGCGTGGCTGAGAGAAATTGAAGGAAGCTAGGTCTCGTCGTAAGAGTTATGCCGATAAGCATCGTCGTGATTTAGAATTTCGGGTTGGAGATCGTGTGTTTTGAAAGTTTCGCCGCTTAGAGGTGTGAAACGCTTTGGAATCAAGGGCAAGCTTAGTCCTCGATTTATTGGACCGTTTGAGATTTTGGAACGATAGAGAAGTTTCGTATCGTTTAGCACTTCCGCCCGCTTATCGCATGTTCATGACGCTTTCATGTATCACCCTGGGATACAACTATCATCCGTTACACGCTGCTTTTATCCGCTTGATCGATTCAATCCGATATGTCTTTATCTCAAGAACCGTAAGCTATTCGGAAAGACAAGAAAGAGTTATGAGGAATAAAGTTATTCCATTCGTTAAGATTCTTTGGAAGAATCATCCGAACGTGAGGCTACTTGGGAAACCGAGGAGTCGATGCGCATGTTACCCTCATTTCTTTGAATGATTTGGTATGTTCTCATTTCGTTTCGCTCTCGCTTTCGTTTTCATTTCATTTCGTTTTATTCAATTTTCGAGGACGAAAATTTTTCTTTAGAGGAAGAATTGTAAAACCCGAAAATTTAAAATCCGAATAAAGACTAAAATACCCTTGGAACTAAAAATTATAAAATACGTAAAAATATATTTCTAACACTTAAAGAAATAAAAGATTAACTTGAATATTTAAAACCTAATTAAAGTATATTATGAATTGATTTGGTACGATCGAAGAGTTAAAGTTTCGTAAATGATTTGAGTCGCGTTTGGTTTGTGTTCGAGAGCCAGGCGAAGCCCACATGGTGGCGAGGTGATGGTGTGACGGTTGGACTAAACCCAACCCAAACCCAATTACTTTCCTATTCTAACTCAAATACTACAACTATAAATACAACACATAATCATTAAATTGGAACCCTAGTTATTTTGCTCTCTTTTCTTTTTCTTCCTTGCTCGGCCGAGACTCAAACAAATACCCTTGGTGTCGATTTTGCTTCAACGATTGAAGGTATATCGCTTATTTGTTTTCCTTTAACGCACCTTATACGATATGTTAAGTTATAATTGTTTCGTCGCGTTTTCTTCTTTTCTTTTGTGGCGAGAGATGGTGAAACAAAACAAGAGAAACCCTAACTCATTTAACCTAGTAAATAATAAGAGACATGTAACGTGAGATGTGATATTGAATCGAGTTATGTTGTGTCGTTTGAATAAGGGTCAAACATGGTAAATAGGACCGAACCATGTTTAGTTTTCAATAATGATTATAACTTAATAACTTGAATAAGTAAAGTATTTAGATGAGCTAATACTAGTGTAAACCCTAATATTCGAAAACCCTAATTTGAATCGAATTACATATGAGTTTTGAAGGCACATTAATTAAGTAAAGGTTATGTTAAACATAAACCCTAGTTTTGATATGCTAATTTATTAAGCTATGCTAAACCCTAATAGAGTAAATGCGTAATTAATAAGAGTAATGAGTAACTTATATGTCACATAAAATCATAAACATTTACGTTGAAAAATAAAAAGGAAAGAGTACTATGTGACGAGTTAGGTTAAGTAATTAGTCATTAAAAGACGTAACAAGTAAGCTAATGAATATTAATGAGACATTTAAGAATGAAAACCCTAAACTTTAATAAAAGATATATAAACCCTAATTTACGATATTAATATTAAAACATTTAAGTCTTATTTAAATATGGAAACCCTAAAACATAAAAAGATCATTGTGAAGATTATGGAATCATTAATAATATATACGACGTTAATGTATATAGGTTCTGTGAAGAAGGAGTAATTCTTTGCTTCCCTGTTTCGACTTTTGATCTTTTGCTTTTGAATAAGGTACGGATATTCTGACCTTTTCAGTAAAGGTTTCGTATGAAGTTTTCTTTTCGTTTTCATATTAGGATTTCCTAAACCTTTGCTATGAACCCTAAAGTGTTTATTTGAGTGTTGTATCCGAACTTTGATTTTGAATCATAAAACATCCGATTTTGAACTATATGATATGAAGGCTTTGATTTTGAAAATATGATTTAACGTTTGATAAAATATGATCTATGTCGCTTATGACATTCTTATTTGATTCGATAGTTGACACCCAAGCCAAATATAACTAGTCATGGGGTTCCATGTCCGTGTCGTTGAATGCACTTTCGACATGACTCTAGGCGATAGAGTGATGTTCGCCACGTCCTTTCTCATTATCTCGTATGAGCTCAATTTGAATTATGATATGAATATTTGTCTGGGGCGATGGATGCATCCTAGATCCGTTATATGCCATATATTATTTGTTATATGCTATTTGTTATCTCGATGATTGATGTCTGCGTGCATGCACGCCCTTCATAACTCGTAGGTCTCCCTACAAATATGTTGCCTTATGTGATTATGATATGTTTCGATATGGCATATGTTCGGGCTTTGAGGTAGTTAAACTATAAAACTTATTCGATATTTCGAACTATCTTTTGAAAAGACTATGATTTCACTATCTTTCTTTTACTTTGTTTTGTATTCGATTTTAGCTTCGTATTCTTTTGCTTTGTATATCTGCTCACCGGCTTTGTAAGCTCAAATGCACTTTTCTTTTCTTCCGCGGTGTATCTAAGCATTGAGCTGGGTATTGCTTTGGGATGAGTGCTGAGTGGACTTACCTTAGAGATTTAGCTTTGATATTATGATACCATTTAGACTTATGCTTTAGACATTTCGTTTGGAGTTTATTTTTCCGCTGGGACCTATGTATTGAAGTCTTTCGACTTGGATTATTTCCATATTTATGTTGAAGATTTCTTTTGGTTTATATGTTTGCTTTGATTAGACACCATTACTTGTGATTCCTTTACCCTTGGCGGGTTGGGGCGTTACAGCGTTGGTTCAACATCTTCTTGAACCAAATTTGATTGCTCTTGTCTCCTATTCTTTTCTTTGCAATTTCTCTTGAAATGTCAAAGCTTGTTACAGTTTTAACACTTTACTTTACTTAAGTCCCTTTTCTGAAAATTATTTTTCTTGAACTTATGTGAAGTTTTCCTATCATTGTTGTATTGCTTGGGTTTTCCATCTTGGTTATCTTCAGATGATCTAAACTTCTCTTGTCCACCATGTTGGGATATAAAAATCAAAGTGCTGAAGAGTCAAATTACTAAAGTCAAAGTATTGCTAAAGAAGAAAGTCAAAGTACTGCTCGTTCATCAAAGTAATGCATGGTTAAAGTATTGTTATGCAAAATCATTAAGGATTATTATGTAATTCTAGAATGTTCTTAGTTTAGTTTAGTATTACTTGTCGTACAAGGTTTGTAATTGTAAACCCACTAGGGTTATCCTTAAGCTATAAAAGGACCCTAGGTTGGCATTAGAGAATACGCTTTTAGAGTAGTATTAGAGTTTTAGAGTTGTTAAAGAATCTGTATAACAAGCAGATTCTAAGTATTAATAAAATCATTGAAGTTAAAGTTAATTCTTCTTAGCTTTGTTAAGTAAATTCCGCATACTTAATAGAGTTAGTTCAGTGTTTCATTGTTAGTGACTTAGGATTTATCCGAGGTTATTAAACCCTTACAAGCTATATAAGTTAGTTTGGTTAGAGTACGTCGATCCAACAAGTGGTATCAGAGCTTGGAGGGAAAGAAACAAGAATATAACTGTTTTATTGATGATGATATGTCTGATAATACAGGACTATTTATATGGTACGAACAGGCATGTCCATGAGATGTGATGGTTCACAATTTGACCAATAGGGTCACAACCTTTCATGACATAACTGTCATACCGAATCCTAACAACTATAACTGCTTATAACTATCAAATATGACAGGTTGGCAATCCTAAATGTTCAACCTTATTGGTTGAAACTGATTTCTGATACATACATAAATATAATACATAGTATAAATTGTCTTAGTGTACTTAGAATAGAGCATTTGGACTTATAATTTCCAATACACTCCCGTAAGTTCAAATGGTTGCAATCTTCTGCTTTTGATGTGGTTAGATGATTGTAAAATCATCATGGTTGTCTTCCATCTTCCATTCCTTCTTATTTGCTTCTCCTCCTTGATATTTGCTGAAATGAAATGGTTGGCTGTTGTCTTTGAGATCTTCAAGTTTTACCCCAAAGTGTTCAATCTTTTTGTCCCATTGAGTGTTCAATGCAGTGGTTTGAGTCACAAGATCTTCATGAGCATCATGGCATTTTCCTTTGCCTTTGAAGACAGGTTCATCTGCTTCATAATGTGACACCCTTGCTGTGTTATAATAACAATTAAAAACACTCAAATATTGATTGTAACAATTTTTATCTCAAGACTATTTTTCCTTTGTAAGCCAAAGATCTCAGCAATATAGGGGAAGTCATTTGAAAATTCAACACTGAGGTATCTCCCAAATGTTTCAACAAATTTGTGGAGATTCATTAAATGGATCTCCTTCCCATTTATTGTGGGTGGTAAGGGCCCTGGTATTTCTTTCTTAAGATGGACAGTAAAGAACCACTTATAAACTTTCATGAAGTTTTCTTTGAATTTATCCCATTCCTGACTAACTATTTTGTCATCTTTAATTAAATCTACGAATGAAATATAATCATTAAAAGAGTTTATAGAAGTTGGAAGATGCACACCTTTACAATAACATAATCACCGTTATGTGATTTGTTGTCTCCATAGATTGTCTTTGATGGACACATATAGTCCATATGTCCCTTTTCTTCACGATATTGCATTTGTGTGAGAGGGTTGTTGCAGTTTGTTGGTGCATCTTCTTGTCTTTGTTCTGAAAGTCTTCTATAAGCATTCTAAAATTACTCTTCATGTATGTAATCTGCCTATGGATCATTTTGTTGTGGTCAAAAGAACAATCTGATGGCTTGACAAACATTGGGATAGGCTTACACCTGTTTCCATTAAAAGTAAGTTCCAAGCCTTGAGTCTCCAACTGTCTTGTGGAGAGAATATTCAGTGATACATCAGGGGTGTAGTATACACCAGGGATGATGTAGATTTCTGACCCAAACTTGATTTGTAACTCACCAATGACATGTACAAACATGAATTTCTTTTGGTTTTCAATTTTCTCAACTGAGAATTTCTTTTTTAATTTTGAGAATAAATTTATGTTGGAGCGTACATGTTTGTTTAATTTGTTGCTCACATACCAGATTTGGTCCCATCCTTGTTCATTAGTTCCATCCAACATGAAGTCTGTGTATAAATGGATGAACTCGGGATAAGTTATCCGAATTTGTGGAGAGTTGGTGATGATTCCATGGCTTTCATATTCGTGAGGCTATCTCCTTTGGACAATTCCTTGCTATGTTTCCTTTCACTTGCACTTGAAATGGATGTATTCCTTGTGTCTTTCAAGAGTCTCCTTCTTCGTGTTAACTTGTTGTTATACACATGGATCTCCTACGCTTTCTTTTAAGCATGTCTTTGCGGTCCTTTGACAATTGTTTGATACAATTGCCAATTGTTGCTTCATATCTTCTTTAATATGTCTTGTTATGAGTTCCCGATGAGATCTTGTTACTGAACTTCCCAGTACTTGTGCTCTGATGCCAAATGTTGGATGTGACAACATATTTCTTCATAGGACTTGTCCACTTATTTGTAGGGTGATGATTGGAGTATGACATGGTTATGCAGAATTAGAAATGGGACAATATTATGCAGTAAGATAGAGACTTGTACACGAATGAGTTATGGCCCGTAATGTTAGGCACTACTTGTATCGGCACAGCAAAATCCTAAAACGATAGAAAAGGTAACTTTTAACTCGTTCCGCGAAAATATGACGTGTTAATGATCAAAACTCATGGAAAAAGATAAATAAAAGCAATAGAGTTACAAATAAAAATAGTCAGACACTAATAGTAAAATATATGAGCTCGAGAGAGGTGTATCGGGAAAGTTTACAAAAAACACGGTTTTGGTCCCCCTTGTTGTGTGTGGCGCCCTCCCTCCCAAAATAATTATTATCTAGTCCATACCTCTTAATATAAAAACCACAAATCATACACACACACCCCTTTCTCTCTCTCTCTCTCTCTCTCTCTCTCTCACTACAAACCCTAATCTATCTCCCTCTCTCTCTAGGAAACCTTAGCCGCCTCCCCTTGATCCGGCGCCGTTGTCCTACCGCCGCGCGTCGGCGTACACCACCACTACCACTAGAACCATCTTCTTCTCTTCTTTTATTTGGTATAGGCCACACGCCATTTCACCATATTTTTGCCATTCGAAACGTGTAGAAACGAATCGGTTGTTCATGTTTTTGTGTTACAATTGTAGATCGTGAAAGTTAAAGGTAAAAGGAACCACGTATGAACTCGTTTGAGCTCCTTGTGACCACGTACGAGACTTTATGTCTCGAATCCGTGGGTTCTTGGTTGGGTTTTGATGAACACGAACATAAAACAAAATTTAAAACTAATGAAAACATAATAAATTGTGTCGGTATAGCATGTTTCGTGTCGAGTCCGTGTTTATGCATTTTTATTTATTGTCTTGAGGTTTTGACTGTGGTTGAATGATGTTATTGGAGGTTTTGACGAGATATGATGTTGTTTGGGTTGCGTTGGGGAGATGAACGAGCCACAACGACCACTAGGGTCCGAGTGGTGTTGCGTTGGTGGAAGTGAACGAGCTACAAGGGCCATTAGGGTCCAAGCGGTGTTGCGTTGTAGAGTTGAACGAGCCACAAGAACTCAAGGGTCCGTTTGGTTGTTGCGTTATGTGTAGCCGAGATGCACAAGGACCAAAGGGTTCAGGTCTAGTCGACATACTACTAGTTGGATTTTTGTTGTTGGCATTAGGAGAGACCGGGCCCAAGACGGTCCGGTCGTGTGGTATTTGGACGAGACACGAGGAGCCAAAGAGACTCTAGGGTTCGTTTGGTTTGCGTGGTCTTAGCCGTGACCGTGTCGAGACCATTAGGGTCACGACATTGGTTTCGGGTTTGTTTGACACTTGATTGGATGTCGGGTTTGATATGAGTTGTTTGTAGGTTGTTGATACATTATCGAGCCATAGGTTTAGGGCCGATAACGAGTGGAGTTGTTTATTGGTCTTGATACTATATATGTCAACTTTGCGCAACGTCGGTGTTACCGTGACTTTCTAGTCTCGGTTGACCCCACAACGCCGTAACATGGACTTTTATTATTTATTGACAATATGACGGTAAAAGCCAAGATTCATGACTCGGACTTGTGAACTTCGAGACATATAATAACTCAAACATATATCAAAACTTGATGTAATATATATATATATATATATATATATATATATATATATATATATATATATATATATATATATAAACATGTAAATAAAACTAAAATATACAAAATAGTTAGTTCTTATATTAAATATTTAATAACAAGGCTCGCTTTGTTATTTGATATTTAAAAGGAACTAATGACTTAAAATGGAAAGGTTTTATAATAAACGAAAGTTATTAAATGTTTCGAGTGCACGCCATCGAAATGTGTCATTTATGAGTATTTAATAACCGTTGCAGCGTTATGCATGGGTTACGGATGACTTGACATTAATAAGTTTAACCCACGTGATAGCGGACTTATTGTGTTGACGAATCCAATAAGAGCCCGTTATGTGCATAGGATAAAGGTATTAATGGACGAATTATCCTTATAACTCGCTAGGATGTGACTGGTTTTTGGAATGATAAGTGAAATAAACAAATGGTTGAGTTTATCAAGTTGACGAATTCAATAAGATCTAACGATTTATTTCGAACTTACTAAACTATAAAGCTTATTGCTTAGAAGTCGCATAGTGTCGTCGTGAGCCTCACTGATAGAGATATAGTGCATTCATGGAGTCTTGTCGAGTCGATACCACACACGATGATACCAAACGCTTGTAACTAAATAGAGAAATGAGACGTTTTTGGAGATAAGAATTGGAATATATTTGAGGTATATAATATTGGAATTGGAAAATGTATTAAGAATGCGTTTATATTAATAGGTTGTGCCGAGTCAAGAGTTCTTGAAATGAGTTAATCGTTTATCTGCGTTATTAGAGATTATTTGTGCTTTTTTTGATCGAGGTGAGTTTCATAGCTCCATTTTCATCTATGTTTTAACTAAATTGTGGTGAGAAAGCATGCTACTTTTTTCTTGGACCTGCTTTAACACTTTTTGATTTGCTTATGTGTTGACTAGTAAGGATAGATGTGTGGTAGATATTGCCTTAGTCTAGGGTAGCAATCATTTGCTATAACCGCGTTTCCTAGCTAAGAATAGATGTCTACTCACTGATAGAGATATAGTGCATTCATGGAGTCTTGTCGAGTCGATACCACACACGATGATACCAAACGCTTGTAACTAAATAGAGAAATGAGACGTTTTTGGAGATAAGAATTGGAATATATTTGAGGTATATAATATTGGAATTGAAAAATGTATTAAGAATGCGTTTATATTAATAGGTTGTACCGAGTCAGTAGTTGCCGAGCCGAGTTAGCTGTTTATCTGTGTTATTAGAGATTATTTGTGCTTTGTTTGATCGAGGTGAGTTTCATAGCTCCATTTTCATCTATGTTTTAACTAAATTGGGGTGAGAAAGCATGCTACTTTTTTCTTGGACATGCTTTAACACTTTTTGATTTGCTTATGTGATGACTAGTAAGGATAGATGTGTGGTAGATATTGCCTTAGTCTAGGGTAGCAATCATTTGCTATAACCGCGTGACCTAGCTAAGAATAGATGTCTACTCCGACCTAGTCCAGGGTAGCATTGAGGTCATCTTTGCTATAACCGTGGTACTTGGCTAGAGTCGCTTGGGGCCCTGTTGAGATCTCGATCGTTGACGGAATGTGATTGGAATGTTTATTGCATATCTGTCTTAGTCTCGCATAGCAAATAAACTCTTTCAGGTCCACTATTGAATTTGTATATAAACCTATGAACTCACCAGCGTTAGCTGACCTTTTAGCATGTTTTCTCAGGTAATTAAGCTGATGATTGGATTGCTTGTCCTATGGAGGCTTGGCAGAGAGGCATGGTTGAAGGATCATAATAAACTCTAATAATATTATGTGGACCTACTTTATAAACTCTTTTGGGCCTTACTTTTGAATATTTTGGAATAAATGTAATCAGATAATTAACTATGGGATTGGTTATAAACTAGTTATGATTATCTCGTTTTTCTATACTTGTGTTGTGCATCAATCCAGTAACGCCCCGAAAGCTTGTTTAATTCTTCCGATGTACCGAGATTTGGGGGTGTTATAATGTCCATTAGATTCGGTTATACAAAAAAGCTTCAAGTAAAGTCATCTTTGTTTTAGAAAGGTTTGCATGACCACTTTATACTTGTTTGATCTAAGCATAAATTTTTTAATTAGTTCAGTTCATGTATTTGTTTGTTTAATTGGTATATCAAAACCATACGTATTTTAAATTGAAAGCAAATACTTAAAAACCATTGGAACGTAAATGTAAATATTTCAATCGTTCACAAATGAAAGTTATATTTGTTGGGTTGATACAAAAAGAGTTGCATTGATACGATCCACTTTTTGAAATGCAAACCTAGTCTCTCAAACAAAGTTCCATGACTTTTAATTTGAAAGAACAGTGATCAGACAACAGGTACCCTGGCAAAAGGTATGTCGACCTCATACTGTGGCCCCGTACGTACAAGAATAAGGCACACATTGACGATAATAAGAACATGCCACCATTACACACATGAGCGGTTAGTATACGATATGAAACACATTTAACAACTAAGATATCCTCAAAACCCTTGCATGTGGCACGATCGATTGGCCGATACTCCACTCTTCCATTTAATACACCTGTGGCATGATGTATGGGCCGATACTCCACTCTTCAATATAATACACCATGTGTACCTCGCAAAGTAGGTATCTCACTTGTATCATTCTTGTTTATGTGTAGATTAATTACAGTATTACGATCAATCTATAGGACACTTAAATCACTTTACACAAGCTATATTTATTTGATAGCACGTTAAGGTTAATCGTCTTCATACACATCATACTTGCTATGAATCCTTGTTGATTTGGGTGTTGGCATATTTGGTCAAACGTGTTACGGGTTGACATCCTTGACACGATTAATAAATGAGTTGCATTTCGGTTGAGGACTTGAGGTAATGTGTCAACAATCCACCAACTCGAACATGACTCAATTGCCTCCCTTACTTGATATTTGTCATTTTCATTATCATTTAATATTGTTTTTACTTAAACTCGACAACTCGCTTTAGCGTGAAAGAAATCACACCAACACAAAAATGTCGAAATCACTCATTTATACAAAATCGATATAAAATGTCGTCAGAACATCCAACCGCATAGTGCGGGTTCTCGCTAGTATCATTTAATGTAGGAAATCTTGTTGGGTAGGTCAGAAACGAATCGAACGCTCGGTGAACATTTCATGAACCGTTCGTTAAAAAGTTCGTTTATGTTCGTTTATTTATTAAATGAATGAACATGAACATTTTTTTACGTTCGATTAGTTAAATGAACGAACATGAACAAAGTCCGCGTCCGTTCATTTATGTTCGTGAATGTCCAATTATGCGTTCGTTTATGTTCATTTATTTATTTATGTTGTTATATTATATCTTTTATTTGTATAATTTTAAAGCTGGTTTGTTTGAACAAAACAACACTTATAAAACATTATATCTTACATAATTTAATAAAATTTATGCTTGTTTGTTTATATTCATTTATGTTTGATCGTTTATGTTCGTTTAGCGTTCCTTTAGTTTCTTAATGAACGAACATGAACGAACATGAACAACTCATTTTCTTAATAAACGAACATGAACAAGAAAATTCGTCCGTTTAAGCGTTCGTGTTCGTTTATTTGTCCGGTTAATATTAAACAAACGAACATGAACAAAGCTCGTCCGGTTCGTTTGCAGCCCTAATGTTGGGTAATGGATGTTATGGACCTAAATAGGTTCGGGTCAATATGGGCAACCATTAGTGCTAGATCAGATGGATCGAGTCAGATTCCTATCCACAGATATTCAATAATTTTATCGTTATAATATGCATGATAACTAGGATACACGGAAATGCCGCAGGGATGCCGTATCACGTACCCGAAACGTCCCGGAAACGGGAAACGCGGGGAAACGCCCGGGAAACGTCCCCGGAAAAAGTCAAAACGTTTCTTCAATTGGGTACGCCGATCTCACCTAGGAAACGTTTGGGAAAACGTTTAGCCCAAAAGTCACGTTTCTTATCAAATTTCCGGTTAAGCTTATATGTTACCGTAAATTTTTTCGGCGTGATGGTGGGATGGTGGTTAAACACGGGCGAAAGTAGTGGGCGACGCCCGAGCATCAAGTATTTGGGGCATCATATTTTAGATTCATGTTATAATAAGATAAGAAAATACGAAGTTCATCAGGGTTCTTGTTTGATAATTTAGATGAGGAAGAAGAGGTCCGATTCATATTAGACTATTAGAGAGAAAACAAATTAAGTATCTGCAGATATTTTATATTTATTATGTGGGAAGTTGTGTGATTTACCCACGTGGGTGAGGAGTAAGTCTGATAATATTTTGAACATATTTCAAAATTTCTGCTTTATACATAATATTTCAATTTTTTGCAAAGTGCAATATATCCATTTAGCATTTGCTGTGTGGAATAGTATACAGCCTGAAGATGATATTTTTTTGTTATAGAACCTTATTTTCTATTAGTTAACTACGTATATTACGGAGTAAAATTTTAGAGTATGTATTGATTTTATTATCTCATGTGATAAAATATTATTAATAGTGTTTTTATAAAATACATAGACGTTTCCTCGCCATACCCGTTTCTTGAATTTTAGGATGTTGCCGTTTCCCCGTACTCGTATCCGTCCCCGTTCCCGTTTCCGTCCCCGTGCAACTTAGCATGATAATGAAAACCGAATAACCATAATAATCCATTTTTAAAGCAGTTTAAGAAATTTGATGCTTTTTAATACACTTACGATGGCATTTGAGCCGTTCCGGTATCTAGGAAAGTTTATTAAAGTTACCCCTTTGACCCATTAGAATAGAAAAGAAGCGTCTTGCACAACTTGAAAGCTTTTGGAGAGTCATCTTTCCAGTAAGACTCCACACCATGCTTATAAGGGGCTACTATATCTTTGCATAAATTTGACAAGCCTTTGGAGTATCGCCCAAAATCTGCAACTATAAGGATAGATTCATTCACCTCTTCTCGAAGAAATCTGAAAGCATTGGGATGGTGCATTGGAATTACGTGATCTCTTCCAGAATTCTTATTCAAATTTCAATAAGATCGATTTGCTCTAAAATCAACCTGCAATTACAAGCATTGGGTTCAGATGAATTCAGTTATGCAAAATGTAAAATGGTCATTTCAATTCAGTGTGTGAGAATAATCATGGAGCCATTAAACTTGCCACTTTTAACAACAGTCTCGAGTAAATAGTAGTTCAAAAGGATCTAAGTACAAACATTCTATAAGCAGACACGTCTTCATTTTATGATACTTATATATTTTTTTTTAAATATAACTGGAGTGTTTATGTATGAGGTAAGGCGTTACAGGATTGATATTTCTGATAAAAGGGGCTAGGTTATTTAATAATATCCTAAAAATAAACTAAATGTCTGAGTTTCTCACCACAAGTATATAAGGTGTCAAAATCTTACACAAAATTCACATAATCTAGTAGCAACTATTCCATACTTCCATAAAATAGCTAAGGGAGTGTTTAACTGATCATTCGAAAGCAACAACTATAATTAGTTTCAAGTAACCTACTTCTGCTATAGTTCAACGCCTTAATTCCATATCAAGTCAACTGCAACAAACGTGTATCTCGATAAATGAAGCACAATTACTCATTTACCCTTATCTTACCATATCCGTATTTAATACTACTTCCCACATATTCAGAATTTGCCAAATGCACCATCTTATCTTACACTTGATTTCTGTTTTCTAAGGGGATGTTCATTTAAGCTTATTTGTCTGGCTTATGAGCTTATTAAACTTTAGAAAAGCTGATAAGCCTAATTTTTAGAGCGTATCAACTTGATCTTATGAACTTATTAAAGTTCAAAAGCTCACGTTGATACGCTACTAAGCCCCAGAAATTAATCATATCAGTTTTTCTGAAGTTAAGCAAGCTCATAAGCCGGACAAATAACATAAACAAACACCCCGTAATAATTTAATGTCACTAGTTCCCTAATTAAAACGCATGGTAAGTGTGCGGCATGCAGGCTTTGAGTGGTGATAGTGTACGACATGGAAGTGTGGTTGATAGTTTGAGTGGTGATAGTGTTGTTGATGTGGCACTTAGTTAGAGTGAAAAATGATGACGTGGCATTGTAAGTGTGGTTGATAGTTGCTGATGTGGCACTTAGTTATAATAAAGATATATGATGTTGCAGTGAGAGTGTGATGTTGATTACTAATTAATGCTATTTTTTCAGTTTTTTATATAATTATAATACAAGTAGTTGTTTATCAATTTCGTATCAGGATCAGTCATATTCTTCCCATTGACATTAAACTCAACGAACTAAAAAGGAAACGTAAAACACATCCGCCACATCACCATCCACCACTCTAACAACCTCCTCACCACAATGATGTCATCATCCAATACTCAACGCTATGCTGCTGATGCAGTCCCGGATTTATAAGCCGGTGAATTGAAGAGGAATGGTGACGTGGCATTGTTGAGTGAGTAGGAGGATGATGATTAATGTTGTGAGAAAGATGAGAATCAGTGAGGCTAGGTTTGATATTTCATTGAGGCATTATCACGAATACTTCAAGAAAATACAATTAATTCTATATAAATTCTAAAGAAAACTAATTCCAGAGATGATGGACAAGAAATTAATTCAATTCAAACTCATTGGGGATTTAAGAAAAGGAAGTCAAACCAAAACCCTTGTGCACAAATACGTTCTTCCACTTTCATAAATACAATTTGTAAATCTGTGCCCGTGGCTAATCATATAAGAATCACAACGTACATAACAATATCGATCCATGTTCCTCCAATAGAGAGGATTTTATGGTCATAATTTTGCAATGATAAAGTAAAAGTATGATAGTTTAATAACTGGATTACAAAGTAAATTTGGGAAGACAAACAACATATTTGCGTAGTCAGGTTATCAAAGAAAGTGAAGTGTTGAAACTTGACGGACAGTGCTTTTGGGGATCAGATGTGTGGTTTGGTTGAGTTTTTAAACAAAACAATTGTGTTCTACCAAGTTCTATACCCAACCACGGAATACCCTCACATGGAACAGTGGCTAACGGAATTTTGTAACGATAGTTAGTGAAAAGGACATACTTTGTGAAAAAGTATGAACAGGAATGACATTTTTTTTAATTAAAGTCTGGGAGTGGCATAGGGAGCAAAAATACGAAACCACAAGGACTTTTTTTTTTTTTTTTTTTTTTTGTAATTTACCCAAAATAAAACATGCAATGAATTGAAAGGTCAAAATCCAAGCTCAAACCTTTCAATATCACTAGATGGCTTCTCAGAAATTTGAGGTCCCCTTTCCTCAATTATCTTGAACTCTGCTGAATTGATCAGGCTACTTTCTTTGAGTCCAACAGCATGCATGACTTGGTCATGATAATACGTCATATCTATATGACCACGCATGAAAAGTTCAAGTTAGAACAATTACTAATTTTCAGCTTCGATCAATCATCTTTGACACAAATTTATACTTAATATGAATAATCAAAATGCAGGCACCAACTATTGAATGCGTACACTTCATGATTATTTCTTTGGCAGTTTTCTTGTGATATGGTAAACAACACAAAAATTATTATAACATCATGTTTGATACAGATTTTTAGCTATAGTTAGTTGTAAGCATTTATTAGTGTGAATTTCATAAATGAAATACATAAATAAGTAAAATAAATACATACCACCATCTACATTTGGAACTGTATCAAATGCACGGATTAGCAACCTGGCGCGATCTTTTTTCCATGACTGTAACATAAAGAGGTTAGCAGGGGAGCAATTGAATCAACCAATTAGATAAAAGAATTTTCATACCTGATTCACAAACTTGAGATTGGGTGCATCATAGGTTCCACTATAACCCCATTTGTCCAAAATTTCACACCCAATAATATCCACTTTCACCAAGGAAGGATATTTAATGTTTACCTTTCCAGCGTAGAAGCTCTTGAGTCTTTTAAGCCATATAATTCAATACAGACAAGGCAAGGAAACACAAGCATGTCGATATCATCGCCTTCATCCCCATCCCAGATCACTTCCTTTAAATTGCTACATTCCTCTATCGTTAAAGTTTTCAAATTGACAAGCCCTCGTGCTACATTAACAGAGAATAGTCTCACTAGCTCATTACAATCAAAAATAAGGAGTGTCACTAGGTTCTTAAGGCTTATATATTGATCTGGACAGTTCCATAAAGCATTCAAGTTTTCGAGACCTAACAGAAAAAGGTGTTCCAGCTTCGAAAAAAATGGCTTCTTTGTATTTTCTCCACCAACTTCTTCATCTACATCCCAATCACTTGAGTCAACTAAACTCAAAAGATTGCGACATTCAAAAAACATGATTGTAGTCAAGTCATCAAAACTTTCACAATACATTGTCGGCATGATAATATTTGGATTCACTGCCGAATCCAAAATTATACCATCACTAAACTCGATCAATTCCTTAACTTGCAACATGGATGGGGTATCAAGATCTTCCATTCCCAGAATCAGAGTCTTTTTATGTACAACCTCCGCAACGTCATAGAATTGTCTCTGACCTCCGATTTGTATGACAAATCCTTTCAATTTTGTAAAACACACACCTTTAGGAATAAGATGTATATGTGCCACAAATAAATCTAGAAATGTGAGCATCGACAATTTGCCTATCTCCAGAAGGCCCTCGTTATTCCCGTCTTCGACCGGATAGTATGCAATATGCAACTCTTCCAACCAACGGAGCTTTGATATCACACTTGGTGCTATATGAGATAGATCGCGACAGCCTTTAATTTCTAGCCGCCTTAAATTGACCAAATTTCCGATTTCCTGAGGAATTTCTACAATCCCAGTGTGACTCAGAATTAATATTTCAAGTGATTTGATATCCCCAAGTATAGAAATATCACGGAGAGATCTGTTTCTAAAAAGATTGAGCATACACAATTTTGTAAGTTGCTTCAGTGATGGCGGGAGGGACACAATCTTATTATGCCCAAAATCTAAAACTCTAGCTTCTTTCACGCCTAGAATAAATTTATCAGGAATCGTTGAAAGATCATTTCCTTGTATAAGGAAAATATCAAGGAGTGGAATCTCAAGCTCATAATCAGGAAGCTTGATAATATCATTCTTCATGAGTGAGATGCCTCTGCAACTTTTCAAACTTTTAGTTCTTGGTTGCCATTCTGTTAAACCTATCCCAGCCTTTACTAAAAACTTATTGTTACCTTTAGACGCAATTAACAGTGAAACCTCACGAACAACGTCATGCATTTTCACTGTTGATTCATCGTTCCCGCCCAACAACAAGCAAGTGGATTTGAGGATCTTCACTGCATGTCGAACTCCATTTCTTGCATCCTCCATGCTATCAAGGTCCTTAAAAATTTCTAGACCAACCCCATAATATGCCAAACATTCTAATGGAATGTCGTAATCTTCAGGGAACATACTACACAGTAGGAAGCATAATTTCGCCTCTTCGCTTTCGAGGCAATCATAGCTTAGCTGCAAATGAGAGTATGCTAAACTTATCTTTGGATCTATATACGACGTTGTATGTTTTTGTAGTTGTGTAAGAGCTCTTTTCCATGTCTTGATGCTTTCATTTTTCAAAGAAGCACCTACAGCTTGTATGATGAGCGGCAAACCACCACATCCCTGAACAATCTTCTCTGCAATTTCTTTCAGTGTTTCATCGGTCTCCACAGTATCCCCAACCACACGCTTGAAAAGGATCCATGCTTCTTTTTGGCAAAATGTCTACACTAATACCGGTAGCCTTCATGGTTTTACAGACAGCTTCGCTTCTAGATGTCAACAGAATCTTGCAATTCTTGTAGTTAGCCCCACAGGAATACCCACTTCATCCAGCTTGAGTTCTCCACACGTCATCTAAGATGACTAGAATCTTCTCCCGTTCTTAATTCGTTTTGCTGTCGCTTCAACCTCCTTTTGATCCTTTCAGCATCTACGGTTTGTGAGACAGTTATAAATTCAACAGCAACAAATAAACTTTTCACCGTGACGGCAACTTCCTTGGCTAGTGTGGTCTTTCCTACACCTCCTGTACCATATATTCCTATTATTTGTATGTTGTCATCTTTAAGAGATTTAATAATCTCTTCGAAACACAACTTAGGCGTCTCAAGATCATCAATGTTATGCCTTTCATAGGAATCAAGGACTCCAGGTGCAGTAGTAGGAACAGAAACACAACTTTCAAAAGTCTCACCATCTTTTTGATGTTGTAAAAGTGAAGGAGCCTTGTTTGCCGCCTTCTTACCGTAACGATAAAGGGTTCCAAGATTGGTACACATACCTAAGTTGAAGCATGTCTTGTTGGCATTAGCTTCGAACCCATCAGTAACTTCTTCTGCTTCAAATATGTGAGATTCAGCTTTGGCCACCCACTCTTCCACACCATCTAAGAGCGTATCTCCTTTACCTTCTGCTGCTGTTTTCTGTTGTTCAACCCTACCTTTCATGTGCGTTAGATTCTCTTTTTCTCTCTTAAGATCTTCGACGTTTTCGGAGCAGTTCGACATGTAACTAATCTCCTCTTTAGCTTTCCCAATCAATGAGTTGACTACCTTTCCAACCAAGGAAGTAACAGCTTGTTCTGCCATTACAAATTTCTTTAACGTTCGATCTTAAAAAAATAGAAGAATCTAAAAGTGATCGTTAAAAGAGAAATTGATTTTTGTGTTAGATCTAGTTGTCTTTCATTTGCAACAAAGTCAACGTGGGTTGTGTTAGGTCTAGTTTTCTATAAAAAAAAATACTGAAAATTATTAACTATGTATAATTATCTTTGAAATACGGTTGTAATAGCCAAGTGGCTCACGTGGTTTGTGTTTTAATAATCATTAGTGCCGGTTCAGAAGGATCGGGCATACAAAACATTTTCTAATTTTTAGTGTTAAGTATGATCAAAGAAATTTGAAGGCTTCCACATTTTAAGCCACCAATATTGGGGTATTTTTCTGAGGTGTCCAATCATGTAGCCGGGAATCAATGCTTCTTTTACGGAAAAGAGAAGTGCGAACTTGGAGTAGTCTAGCTCAGAATCATGGGGACGCAGTGGCTCATGCTAGTATCTGTAATAACCCGTATTTTATAATCATGGAGTATTAATTAGTAAGTTTAGAGTAAACTTTATTTGTGGTTATTTATCACATGAATAAGAAAAGATCGATAATAATAACCGTATATTCATGTTTTCTATCACTATTATATAAGTAACCAAATGATAGAAATATAACAAAATATCACACACATTGATTTAACAAGAAAATTGTTCGGTTTGTCAATCCATCTTCGAATTAGTCAATGGGCATAATCAAAGGCTAAAAAGTACATACCCCTATCATAAAATTATAGAAATATAACAAAATATCACACACATTGTTTAAAAGACTTTTTCGGAAAAGATTAGTCAATGGGGCATAATCAATACATCATTTATTGACCTTTGAATTTCTTTACAATTTTGCCTTAAGTATTTTTATTTGTGTTATATAATACTTTATGCAAATATATGAATGGATTGGGTTCTAATTGTATTTTAATTGGTATAATTTTCATCGCCATCATATAACACAACCAAAATATTTAAAGTCAAAGTTAAAAAGAACGACCAAAAAGTCAAACATGGACAATAATTATGGGACGAGGTAGTAATATTGTTGAGACTAATGGGCTTGGTAAACAAAACGTGATCACTATATCCCGAAATAATCAACCAGTTGCGCATGAAGCTATGAGGAACTTGCTCATTATCACAACACCAAAACACTAAACACATCAAAAACTAAATTACGGTGACCAAAATCCTTAATCAAAATCTAAAATCAAAGCACACCATTATTAATTGCCCAAGCATACTAAACACACGCCAGATCAAGCCCAAACCATCCGTGGGATATGATACAAAATTGCCACAAATGTTTCAAAATATTCATCTATTTTCACTCATTTCTCTCAAAAATTTAAAATTCCTTTCTTTTGTACAAGTTTCTTACCCAAGTATGTCTAGTGAACAATCCTCTTAAATTTCGGACATGACAAATGACCACCTCAGCCCACCTAGGTGGAAGAACTTACTCACACAAAGGAGAGTCAACAAACACTTAGAAAATGACGAACACCGGTCAGCGAGAAGTCTCACAAAAAGAGCATTACGGGAGATGCATGCAACAAACTCGCGGAGGAAAAAAGGTTGGCTAGCTCTTAAGTAAACATGTTTCATCCTACTTACTCACTCTCGGATAACAACTCACTTAGTAATCAGGGTACCCCACCACCTAACCCGAATTCCCAAGTTAACATAACTATGAGCCCAGCCTATCGCGACACCCTAGTATCTATACTTAGTACATTCGCTTCGAGCAACACATCCTCTGCACCATCCCCAGGTCAAACACCCACTGAAGCGTAAAACCTAGTTAGACTACTCACTAAGGCACTTTTTGAAGGAAAGTACAAACACCACTCGGGATCGTCAACACCCGATCACCTGAAAGCCATACCGATAGCCGGGGAGCAATTTGTTTGCTGGATATCTGACTATGAACTCTCTAAAGACCTAGTTTTAATAAGATACACCCAAACAACTCTTGTGAAATCATCCACAATAGTTGAAAAATACCTATACCCTTCCTTACTAGCAACCTTATAAGGTCCCCACAAATTTAAATACACAAGTTCTCCTAAAGTAGAAGAAATATGATAAATCAAAGGAAAAGGCTCTTTATTTTGTTTTTCTCTTTGACAAATTTCATAAAAACCATTTTCAGTTTTAGGATCAAATCGCATATCAGATTTTAGGACATCTAAGACTGGGTCTGCAGGGTGACCAAGCCTACAGTGCCAGCCATACTGTGAAAGATAAGTTTTAAAAATAGAATTTCCCGGATTTTTATTAATACCTTCATTATTGAAATAATACCGACCTCCGCACTGATTACCAATCCCCAAAACATTTTTTAGATTCAAATCCTAATTCAGAAAATAACATTTGCTCTCATCAAAAGCAACAATAATTTTATTGTCTTTAGCAAGTTTGTGAATACAAAAGTGACACAATACTTAGGGATAACTAAGACATCATACAAAGTTAAGTGTTTAGTTAATATGAGATTTCCTATCTTAGATATAAAGGCTCCAGTCCCATTGGCATGTCCAACCTTGATTCTAAGATGTGAAATATCAAGAACATTAACTAAATCCTTATCTGTGTATGTCATATGTTGGTTAGCACCTGAATCTACCACTTTGTTATTATTAGAATGACAAACTTGTAAATTACTATTAGAACAAAAAAATACTGAAATTATGGTTAAAAATATTACTGAACATTCTTTCCATTATCAGAGTTATCTTTGATAATTACTAAATATTACTAAACATTCTTTCCATTATCAGAGTTATCTTTGATGAGATAAAATGAGAGTATACAATTGCTCATCTGTAAAGCCAGAAGATGAACTAGTCCCAACATAAGTGTTATTCGAAAACTTCTTATTCTTATTCTGAAATTTGTTGTTATATCCCTTTTTACCAAAAATTTGGAGGATATCCAATTAATTTAAAACATTTGTCTTGAGTATGACTATTGAAATCACAAATCTCATAAACAATAGTAGGATCAATATTAGTATTTCTCTGATTATCAGTAACACTATTATCAGTAACACTATTAAAATTAGCAGTAGGATTATTAGACTGATTAACATGTCTGACAGTAGATTGACTAACAGTCCTAGCATTAAAAGCAGAGTTTTGACCCCTACTAGTATTACGAGAAACAACCTTCCTATGTGACTCCTCACTACTAATGATAGCATAAGCACCTCTAACATCATGCAAAGGATCTTTGGATAACATGTTGCTTCTAATTTGCATATAAGTATCATCCAAGCCCATTAAGAATTGCATAAATTTCATAAATTGATTATGTTTATTAAAATCATCAGCAGCATGACAAGTATACCTAAGTAAATAAATTAAGGCATCAAATTGTTTCCATAAGGTGCTCAGTTTATTAAAGTATTAAGCAATAGTGGATCCATTTTGAGTTAAAGAATTGCTTTTATGATGTAAGTTAAATGTCACACACCCATCAACTCTGTCAAAAGTTTCCTTTAACTCAGTCCAAACAACATCAGAATCTTTTTTTTGAAAAAATTTACCCAAAAACAATTCTTCATATACTGAATTTAAAATCAACAAAAGAACCACATCATTAACCCTGTCCCATTGTCTTGCCAATACACCATCAGTATTAGATCATATGCAACCACCATCAATAAAACCAGTTTTGTTTTTTCTCTCTAAAGCCAAAAGCATTGCACAAGACCAAATATTATAGTTTTATGTTCCTTTAAGTTTAACAGATGTCAGAGTTAAAGTAGTAGAATCATTAAAGTGTAAATGTAATGGGTGATTTAAATCCAATTTACTTATTAAAGTAAACGGTTCAAACATATTATCTTCATCAGAATTAAGATGAACATAATTACCATGTATAGAACCAGGAGGAGATCTACCATGAACATACATGTTTACAAACAATCACAAAACACAAGCACACAAGAATGGGAGAGAAGGTAGTTTCTAGGCATTCATTACCATTAAAGTGGTAGGTCAAGGGCGCATACAGGCACAACAAACAATATAAGAAAATAAAAAGTAGATAACACACAAGCAAGAATAAAACACCACCTCCAATCAACAATCTCAACCAATAATACCAATCCTATCCTCCAACAGTCTAAACAAGAGAGTAAAGAAAGAGAGCGTGAGAGGTGTTACATTGCACGCAAATAGCACCAGCAGAATACCAAAACTATTACACTATTGATTCACTTAGTCAAGAATATAGTGGATACCAATAGCCAATAACCCGGATCCAAGATCAACAAACCCTAATTTCTCAAAACAAGGCAAAATACCCAGAACTACCTCCAATCGTACCAAGAACACTAAATCTATCAATTGGACACACTCAATCGACCAAAGAAGCCTTTAATAAAAAAATCCTCAAATTATTAGGGTTTTTAAATAAACCTTTAGATCTAAAAGTTTACAAAAAATCCCAAAAGTTTACGAAACCCTAATTTTTTGAAATCTATTTTTAGAGAAAGATAGATCGTATCTGCTCTGATACCATGTAGAAAAACACAATCTAATCACTTTTATTAATCAAAATCACTTCAAACAACAATTTGTTCTCAAACAGTTTTACACAGAACTGAAATACTTTATCTCAATCAAGTACAAGAATTCTATCACAACAATAATCACTTTATCAAGATGATGAATACAACATGGTTTTCTAGAGAGAGAGTAATATCATTTTTGAGAGAGTTAGGTGAATTTTGAGATGTGTTTAATGATAGAATGAGCTGATTTTTCAACTTATATAAACCAATCTATGGACTTTGACTTATTGCAGCTTTTAGTCCTCTTCTTATTTGCAATCTAGTCCTCCCGTGTTTCTTTGATATTTTCTAGACCTCATATCTTTCTAGCTTTGTTCACAAGTAGCACCTCATCTCAACCTTCATCCAAAGGGCTATAACTGCAATGACAATAGAACAAAGTTAGTCCATTAGGTTAGTATTAGATATTAGATTAGTCCTTTATTTTCAACAAAGATGACTAGAATCTTCTCTCCATTCTTAATTCTCTTTGTCGCCGCTTCAACCTCCTCTTTGATCCTTTCAGCATCTACGGTTTGTGAGACTGTTATAAATTCAATAGCAGCAAATAAACTTTTCACTATGACAGCAACTTCCTTGGCTAGTGTGGTCTTTTTCCTATACCTCTTGTACCATAGATTACTATGATTTGTAACTTGTGATCTTTAATAGAATCAATAATCTTTTCGAAACACAACTTATGTGTATCGAGATCAATGGTATGCCTTTCGTAGACATCTAGGACTCCAGGTGTAGGAGTAGGAATAGAAACACAACTTTCAAAAGTCTCGCCATCTTTTTGGTGTTGTAAAAGTTAAGGAGCCTTGTTTACCACCTTCTTACCGCAACGATAAGGGGTACCCAGATTAGTACACATTCCTAAGTTGAGGCATGTCTTGTTGGCATGGCCTCATCAGTTGCTTCTTTTGCTTCAGATATGTGAGATTCAGCGTTGGCCACCCACTCTTCCACACCATCCAAGAGCCTATCTCCTTTATCTTTTGCTGTTGTTATTTGTTATACAACCATGCCCCTCATCTGCGTTAGTTTCTCATTTTCTCTCTTAAGATCTTTGACGTTTTCGGAGCAGTTCGACATGTAACTAATCTCCTCTTTAGCTCTCCCAATTAATTTGTCGACCACCTTTCCAACCAAGGAAGTAACAACCTCTTGTGCCATTACAAATTTCTTTAACTTTCGATCTGAAAAAAATAGAAGAAGCTAAAAGTGATAGTTAAAAGAGAAATTGATTTTTGTGTTAGATCTAGTTGTTTTTCATTTGCAACAAATTAAAGTCAACGTAGGTTGTGTTGTATCTAGTTTTCTAAAAATATTTAACTATATGTTAGATCTAGTAATAGCCAAGTGGCCCACGTTGTTAGTGTTTTAATAATCATTAGTGCCGGTTCAGAAGGATGGACCGCAAAACATTTTCTAATATTAGTGTTAAATATGATTTAAGAAATTTGAGCCCCTTCCACATTTTAAGCCATCTATCTTGGGGTATTTTCCTGAGGTGTTCAACCATATATCCAGGAATCAATATTTATTTACCTAAGAAATAGGGATGCATGTATGAGGTAAGGCAAACCATATAGACGGTACAATCATGCTCTGTTAACAGTCAATCAATGAGCTTGCAATTACCTCTCGTTTATTCGCGTAAAACTACACTCTTGCTTCGTGATACTGTCATCATCAGACCTATTTTTCAAACTCACGATCACGCATCATTATACATTGAACAACATAAAACTTTATAAAATCATACTCAATCGGTGCCATGTAGATATCATATCCATCAACATCATATTGTTATGACCAATTTGTCATTTTAATTACCACCCATCAGGTATATTTAATATTTAATTTCTATTAACGGCAAGTATTTCAGCAAGAACTTTAGTCCTAACCTGTCTCCATATCATAATTACCACGTCATCTTTCCATGGAGGGTTCTTATATTCAAAACGATGTCTGATTTTTGAGCCGCTTCCACATTCTAGGCCACCTATAAATCATTTTGCTAACATGAAGAAAAAATGCTATTATGTTGATAATAGTAGCTGATTAAAATATGCATTCTTGTGTTAGTGATAGTGATGAATCAACGCCTTAAAGAGTTTTTTGAGAACGTGTTGTGGGATTAAGCCATAACCTTGATACGCGACGTGGTATATAAAAAATAATAACAATATATGCAAAAATAAAAAATAAATTTATTGCGTTCGAAAAAAAAAACAAAACTAAAATGTTGAGGTGACTCAAGTCGGAGTCCTAAACTTAAACGAATTATCAGTGTGAACAGTGAAAGACGAAACATGCTCCATGGGAGGCTGGACATGCTAGTTGTCACACAACTTATTCATAAACACCATAAAATGGCTCATATAACATATGATAGTTCGTAGTACAACGAGTGTCGAGTGTGCTCTTTGTTCTTGTTTCAACGCCCCCAAACTAGTGTCCTTCGTCGATGTGTTGTCCCATCTTTTTTGTCGGTGTATCAAACTAAATGCTTCGAACTATTACAATCCAAACCTTCGGTACATGGCCTCTCCTTGATAGATGGTTGTAGGTCTTTTCAATCAAGAATTAGTGTTAGAGCATCCTTAAAGTAGTGGTATATATAATAGGAAAGGTTGTAGAGAAGTTCATGTGTGTGATAACTAACTGAAAAACGAGAGCGGTTTATGAACGTTTATAGGAATAAATAAGTAAACAATGAAAGGAAAATTTGATGAAAAGTGTTTTAGTATATAAACTTACTCACACAAGTGACTCCAAAATGCACACACTTCTAGAAAATATCTTTGAATGTAATTTTTTTAACTCTATTTCTTAATTTTCACACCCAATAGCCGATTAAAACTTCGAAATCTCTAACTATGTTACATTTTAGAAATGTTTATCTTGTGTATCATCTATAGCCTGCACTTTCTAAGATGTATATGCAAATTTTCAAAATTTTGGTTTCATGGATATATCCAATCGAAGTAGATGCCAAGTAGAAATACATTTAAGACTAAAAATTTATGAAATTATAAAACCGCAATACCCCACAAGCTTTTATAAGAATTTCATCTACACATTTTGTCTAACATATAGTGCGTATATACCGAACAATGGAAACATTTTATCAAGCAAAATCGCTTTGTAATATGCACAACATAGTAACATTAATTGATCACTTCAAATCCGTTTACGAAATTAAATAAACACAAAGTATCCAACATTATCGATCTTTATGATCAGCATTTTATGAGTAATATTTACCGCCATATATGACAATAATTGGAATTAGCAAGTAACCTCGAGCTGAATATTGTAAAATCTTGAAATAATAAATTTAAATTTAAATGAGTCGATTTGAATTATGACCCAGCTATTTATTTGAGTTCGGTCGTGGATAGGATGATCCATTTAATTGGATCATGAGTTGGATCATGACTCATTTATAAGTTGGACCAATAATGGGTCGAATCATGATTTGATTCAAACCTATCTATGCCCGGCCATTGACACCCCTAGTACACACTTAAATATACTGAATTTGTACTTAAAGGGATGAGTAACATAAAATTTTACACGTGCGATGAGTTGAAAGACCAAAATCCAAGCTCAAACCTTAAACTAATACTGCTTGAATATACTTGACTTCTTGACAATTAGAGTTCCGCTTCCTTCACTTCTCTTGAACGCTTTTGTACTCATTAGGCTACTTTAATATGGGCCATTCTGTGAGTCCAACAGCTTGCATGACTTCGTCACGATACGGATTATCTATATGAGCACGCATAAAATTTCGAGTTATTACAATTACAAATTTTTAGCTTTAATCATCTTTGATAAAAATTTATACTACTTAATATGAATAATCCAAAAGTAGGCACCAAGTATTGGATGCATACACTTCAAGATGATTTCTTATGCAGTTTTGTGGTGATGTGGCAAACATCAAAAAAGCTATTGTAACATATGTTTGATACGAGGAATGCTATACCCACAAAAATATATTCACAAAAACATTCACAAAATGAGTTGTCATAGCGTAATTGGCTTAATCAAATAGAAGAGAGAAATGATAGCAAAATACACTAATAAAGGGCACGTTTGGTACAGAAAATTTCAAAGAAATGAAGTGAAGCAGAGAATAGAATCTCAGAGAAAAGAAATCAGTAGAGAATTTTGTTCAATTCTAATGTTTGAAAACAATGAGACTTGACCCGAGAAATGAATTTTTTATGTAAATAACGTTTTGTCATATAAGACTCACATGTATTTGTTTGTTGATTTTATATATATATATATATATATATATATATATATATATATATATATATATATATATATATATATATATATATATACATATTTTATTTTTTCTAAATAACAATTTTAAAAATATTTAAAATAAAATTAAATTATTTAAAAACTTATTTAAAAAATATATTTTTTTTAGTTTATTTTTAAAATTTATTTACTTTCCTTAAAAAATATTTTTTTAAAATGTATTTATTTAAAAAACTTATTTTTTTAATATTTTTTAAAATCATTTTTTAAAACTATATTTATTTAAAAAAACGTATGTTTTAATTAAATTAGAAATATAAGTTGAAAAAGAAAAAAAAACATATCATGAAAAGGTATTGCGAATACTAACAATTCTCATTTCTCCAATTTCTCAACCAAAAGGGATGGAAATCAAACTCTAAAATTTACACTACCAACTCTTTACCAATTCTCCCAAATTCTCCTCCTCCACCTTTTTTCTCTAACCAACCAAACAAGAGAATTCGATTCATTTCCATTTCCCTTTTACCATTTCTCTCTACCAAACACACCATAATTACACTATGACAACACATTTTGTGAATGTTTTTGTGGATTTATTTTTGTGAGTCTAGCATTCCTCTGTTCGATACATATTTTCATTATAGTTGTAAGCATTTATTAGTGTGAATTTAATAAATGAAATACATAAATCATTAAATAAATACATACCAATCGTTTCGTAAAAGTAATCGACAAACTCGTGACTATAACATAAAGAGGTGTTAGGGAGCAATTATCTCAACCTATTAGATAAAAATAATAATAATGTAACCTTTTTCTTTTTCATATATATTAGAAGCGTAGTTTAGCATGTACACATGCATGGCAATATCCATACCTCTTCATCTTTGCTCAAGGAATCTGATCAACGGAAGAAGAAAGTTGATTCACAAGCTTGAGATTGGGTGTTTCATAGGTTCCATTATAGTCCCATTTGTTCATTATATCACACCCATAAATCTCCGCTTTCACCAAGGAAGGATATCTGATGATTACCTTTCCATCATAGAAGCTCTTGAGTTCTTCTAAGAAATATAATTCAATCTTGACAAGGCAAGGAAACACAACCATGTCGATATCATCACCTTCATCCCCGTCCCAGATCACTTCCTTTAAACTCCAACATTTCAGTATTGTTAAAGTTTGCAAATTGGCAAGCCCTCGTGCTGCATTAACAGAGAATAGTCGATATCCCTAGATTATCACAATCAGAAATATATGTTAGTCTATTTTCTATGAACAATCGAATATAAAAGGTATACTAAGTTTGTTTGATATATAACAATCGTTACAAATACAGACTTGTTTTTCGGGTACTTATACTTTTCTAACCGACACCTTACTAACCGACATAACGTTTCTAAGATAACTGCCATAACTGAATTTAACTATTTTTCGTTATAAACTTTACTTTTGACACACTAGACCCTTTAACTTATGTACATACGTAAATACTGCACTAATCTTGACTTACATGGATTAATAAGTTAGTATCCAATACTCCTCCCTAATTTATTAATCCATGCCTTCGATATCTTCAAGCTCCTTTATCTTGCTTCCACTTCCTTTGTCTTGCTCTTCAACTTGATCATCTTTGTCACCAACTTTCTTCATTTGTATTGTTTCGTACTCTTGAATCTCCAACACACTATTTCTAGTATTACGATCTTCTGATTCAGCTTTCTTGTTTCTTGACTTGATGTCTTTCTCAATCTGGCTCTCCTTCTGAAATCTTGATGGCGTCTCTCGATTTTTCTTGCATTCGCCCTTGCCAACTCTCTCTTCTTCTAGGAATTTCTTATCTAAAACAACTCCAAGGTTTTCTTTCTCAAACTGTTCTCTTACTGTCTTTAACTCTTTCATCTCTTTGCTTGTGCAAGCTCTCAACTTCTTGAGGTTCTCTGATTCTCTCTGCATTTGTTTCTCAAATGCCATTTCTCTATTTCTTATTTTCTTCTCAAACTCTTGTTTTTCAATCTCTAACTCTTGAAGCATTTCGAACTTCCAAATCTAATTTACTCTTCAAATCAATTTCTATCTCTGACCTCATATCTTCTAATCTTCCTTTTGGAATTTCATCCTTCTCAATGATAATTCCTTTCCCTCTCGGTTCTTCCTTTATGGATGTTATCTCCTTTTCATCTTTACTAGTAACCATCAATAGTGCTTGTTCGTCATCTTCGAACACAAGGTTTGCTTTTTCTTCTCTACGGTTTGGTTTTGGACAATTTGCAGCATAGTGTCCAAACTCATGACAATTATAACACTCTATTTCTCTAAAATCTCTCCTATGGTGGTTTTGATCACCATGGTTTCTCTTGTTTCTATCATAACTATCTTCATTCTTACTATCTCTTGTGAATCTTCCTTGGCCTCTTCCTTGTGTCTGATTGCCACCTCCTCGTCTATCAATTCCATAGTTGCGTTCATAATTTCGTTATTCCCTGACGTGTGAATAACAATTTCACCATTATCATCCTCACTTTTTTCTAAACTTAAGCCTTTCTTCATAAGTCTTAAGTTTCCCAATAATCTCCTCTAATTTTGCTTTCTTAAAATCAACAACCATTTCAATGGTTGCTACCATCGGTACAAACTTATCCGCATTGCATTCGGTAATTCGTACTTTTGTTTGTTCATCAAACGTCAATCCACATGTAGCGCCTTTGTAATTATACTCATCAACCTCCCAAAGAAATGAATCTATTGATTCATCTTCTTTCATCACAAGTCTCTAAAATTTCGATTTAAGTTGTTGTGAGTGTACTGCTGGACGCCTTCGTCCCAATATATCCGGACTTTAGAGAGTCCCAAATTTCTTTTCATTGCTTCACATCCCGCAACTTGCATTTGCAAATCCTCCGTAACCCTTGAAATAGGTATCTTGACGCCGAACTATCCTTTTTACATCAATCTCTTTGATGTACTTACTCCTTCTACTAAATCCCATACTCCATTTGCCATTAATATCTTCTTCATTCTTAATGCCCATAATGTATAGTTTGTATTGCTTTAAACTAGGCATTGATATGATGGTAACGATGTGGTGAAAACAACTCTGTTTTCGCTTTTATCTCCCATCATATCTTAAGATTTGGTTTTCTTCTAATACCAATATAATTCTAATAATATTCGACCTTAAATTCTTCTTTCTAACCCACAATAGTAATATGCAACTTCTGAAACTAATATAATCTTAATAAACAGTCGAACTTAAATTTTCTGCCTAATCACAATAATCCTCAAATGATTCTAACGTAATCTTAAGGCAAATTGTAATGGGATAAATCTATTCTACCAAATAGAGAAAAACAAGTATTAAGAAGTGTAAAACCTGTAATTTCTCTTGGGCCTTTTTAATTCTTGTGGGCTTTTCAAAGTGGTATGCTTTTCTGTCCCAAATAAAAGATCGGCTTCCTTTTTTTTCCCCCAATTTGACCTTCTTCTTCCTCCCTGCTTTCTTCTACGCACAATTAGGGCAAGCCCTGTAATTGATGTTGGTCCTCTTTTTTTCTGGTAATCGGTGTTTCACTCTTTTTTTCTGCTAATGATGGTCGCTTGGTCTGTTCTTGTAAAACCTCGAAAATATAAAGCATGTGAAAAGACCATTTTACCTCAAATTTAATATTTATAAAATACGTAAACTATGGCAAACTCATTAGATGTTTTTTTTTTTTTTTTGAACCTAACTTACGCATAATTATCGAACCTTAATCCACATTATCCTCAAAGTAATGAAATTTAAAGTTGACATATGATTCGAGGTTTAACGAAAGTAAAAGCTACTATCACCGGTTAAATTACGTGTACAAAATCGACTTACACCGATCTCCATTTCATCTCCTCGTTTTTTTTTATGCTTTGCAAGGGCCAAATCACAATATAACTTAAATCTAAAGCCCACTATAATTATATTATGGAAAGTCAATATTCTGTTTTTGATCCCCATTTTATTCGGCCAATCTCACGCCATTTAATCCTAATTATCCCCATTCTGTAACTTACATTCACACATTCAAAACATTAAACCCTAGCAGACACAAAGTGACGGCTTCCTCTCTTTTTCCCCTGTTCCATTCGATCAAAGCAGCAAGCAAGGGAGATACTAGTCGTGGTTGTGATAAGGCGCTACTGGTCGTGGTTCTGGTTCGAAAAGACTTGGGTAGTGGGCTGTTAAGGTGTTGGGCATGGCTGTTTGGCTCGATCTCAGCTTGTTTCTGGGTATCTTCCACTCGATCACCAAGGGTATTGTATCATCCTCTCTCTTTTCGATTTCCTTCCTCATTTTATTGGTCGCATGGTTGTTCTCCACAACAGAATGCATGTTAAACAATGATAGACATCACATAAAATGATAGAATTGGTCACATAAAATCACAAATGAAATGCGTGAAATATTGAGTAAGAAAGACCATTTAATGCTTGGCTCAAATATGGAAACCGTAAACAGTTATTAACGAGAAGGGGTTGTTTTAGTTAGCTGTGAAGGTGTGATGTTTGTATGGGAGTCATGTGTGGACTAACTACTTTGACTCGTGGAGTATGCAATGTAGACATGTGTGAGTCGAGGCAGCTCAGTTGCGTATGTGTGTGTATTCGAGTTTATGCATACCTTTTTCACAGTGTACAATAATGTCTAAATTTAGTGTTGTTAAATAAGTTGGTTGGTTCTCATGCGTGCATGAAACGGTGAAGTCAGTCATGTGTAATAGCATTTATCTAATCTTGTGTGACGTAAGCCAATTACCACTTGGATGCCAATTAAATAGAAAACCAACTTGCAAATGAAAGCTCAACTTAAATCTTAACGTAATTTGTGACCAAAACTAATAGGGGCTGCATTATGCTAAAATACATAAACTGAAACAAAATGTGCATGGGTCGAGTATGCATAGTCTTGAGGGTGAGTTCGAAGCTAATCGCGGGATTCACACGTGAGTCGTTTGGAGTTTTAAAAGTGTGTCGGGGGTCAATCATAATACGTGTTTACTTGGTCGTAAAAGTGAGTATTTTGGACCGGGAGCAAGCTCAATGTTAGACCAATATTGTACATAGAAATGTTATAAATCATATGTTTTTCCATTTCATTTTAACCTGAACGTGCATGAGAGTTTTTTTTTGAGCAAGTGCATGAGAATTTTGACTAATACTATAAGCCTTTTAAACTTAAGTACGCGTGTAACCCTACACTTTGATATATGTAGCATGTAAACCCCATACTTTGAATCATGATCTAATAAAACACTAAAATAGGATCATTGTTATAATAAACCTTTAAGTTCATCATTTATTATTTATAACCCCAAGGTTTGGCTAATTAATGATTATTACCCTAAAGTACTTTAATTCGGTCCATTACTAAAATGAGAATACGCTAATAACTCTAAAATATTAATACGATTCATAATAAATATGTAAAAGAAGTTATGACGTTAATGAACGATAAGTAATATGTGGTTATAATCCGATAGGTTCCGTGAAGCGGGAGTGACCATCTTGTGACCGTTTTCTTTCCTATTTTGCTTGCTTCGAACGAGGTACAGATATTCTATCCCTTTTCAGTATGGATTTCTCCTGACTTTTCAATCTTTGACTTTGCTTCACTTATGATATTTCTTTGCTATGATTTCCTTATGCTATGATCCGCTGACATGATTCTCGCTCGCTATGATATTCGCTTGCTATGATTCTCAACTTCGTTATGAACCTTATGATTATGAACCATCCGATTATGAACCTCGATTATGAACTTATGTTATGTAAATGATATGAACCTTTGACTTTGAACCTTTGATATGAACCCGATATGAACCCTTATGATATGATATAATATGCTTTGACCCGCCGCTTGATACCGGAGCCAAATATGTGTTTCCTAGTCATGAAGGTAACATGACCGTGTCATTGATGCACCAATGGCATGACTCAACAGGTATGTCTGATGATACACACCGTCCCCCATTATGATATGATATGATTATGAGCTCACTATATGTATATGATTTGGCCACCGGGGCGATGGATGCATCCTAGATATGATATGTTTCGAGGATTTGATCTGTTTGATAGATATATATGGTGAATGATGTCGGTGCAATCCGCTCACATTTCCGGGAGTTGATCACTCCACCATTCGAGGTCTCCTCCTATTATGTATGGTATTCGAGGTCACCCTCCGAATACAATGGATACTTATGATATGATATGATATGATATGTTTCCTGCTCTGTAGATTTGATAACTCTTACACTTTTGATATACCTATATTGTACCTTCTACATTCCCCAACGCACCATATTCTCGTACCTTATATGACTCACTCTACTACCAAGATATATATATCCATTGCTTTGATCCGTCACACTCTCATTCCGTTAATTCCGATTATCGCTCCATTCACGCATCGGGTTATTATGTGTTTATTTGATTTGTTTATGCTATTTATGTTTTATGTGACTCACCGATTATCCCGCTATGATGTGATTAATATGCGTTATCCGAAAGTTACTGCTTTTCATCCGATGATATGTGATCTCACTTTTATGTGAACCTCTGAATTGTCTGGTGACCATGCCAATGTGTAATCGATAGTTTTGTCGGTTTATTATGTGTGCTTTGTTCGGTTAATCTTGTGGACTATGACTATCCCGTTGTATTCTTATCTGTTTATTGTTGACCTGCCATGTTTACATTATGCCTATGCTACGGTTTAATTGGGTAAATGGTTCAACGTGTGACGTATGGCTTGTTAATTTGTTGCCCTGCTATGTCTTTAATTCATTTAATTATATCTTTGTACTGTATTCCTACTTATTACGTGTGACTGCCATGTGTCGATCGCGTTAGTACTTCCATCGTTATGATAATCTGGTTATGTTTTCAACTAAGGTTTTTGACCGTGTGAATTGCCATGCTCACTTATTAATTAATTGCTTCGCTCTCAGTAGATAGTCGTTTGGCTTGTATGTCTTCTCGATTTCGAATTGATTGTATGTCGCTTATGTTGTGTGGATATAACGTCGCTATGCTTGCTTATGTTTCGATGACTTGTATGCCTGGTTTGTATGTGCTTGTATGCTTGTCTTGATGCTTTGCTTGGCTTCGCTTCTCCTTGTTATATGTGCTTTGGATATCTCAGATAATTGTGTTCTGCAGATCCTCATCGACTCATTGTCCTCATTTCACCGCGACTTTGTTATCCATTTCCTTTGTTTCATTTCGCATTTGATTTTATTTAGCTTTCGTTTGTTATATCTCTCACTGGCTTTTTAAGCTCACCGTAGCATTTCTTTTCCTTCTACAGTTTTAGGTTTTGAAGATGGGCTTTGTTTGGGTGAGAGTGGATTATCCGAGTGGACTAACCCTAGTTACCTTATTATTTCGATTTATTTTAGCGGGCTTTTATTTTGAGATTTCATTTTATCTTAGACATTTTGGGTTTTGTAAAATTTTCTTGTAAAGCATTGTTTAAATGACTTGATACTTTATTCATAAGACTTCCGCTTTTAATTGTATGTTCTGATATGACACCAGAATGTGACACTTCTACCCTTGTCGTGTTGGGGTGTTACAATTATGGTATCAGAGCCTGTGTTTCGTCTGGTTGGCCTTAGGATTGACCTGTGAGGATTTGGGTAGACACTAGGCTTCCGTCTGCTCGATCTCTTCGATTCCTTTTGGTTGTTGTTCGATTGACTTGATAATCTTTTGTCTTCACTAAATTGGCCTTCTTCTCTTCGCAGATATGAGTTTGTTTATTTTGTCTTCGCACATCCGCTTGTCGATCGTTAGATGGAGACTACCCCGTAGAGTCAAGATTGATGGTACCGACCCGATTGCCGCATGATCCGGTGAGCCGAGAGGTTCGTGAGCGAAGCCACACCGATCACCGTCTTTGGAGACATCGGATGTCATTGGAGGAAGTCGGACAGATCAACCAAAGATGCAAGACGGAGACAAGATTCAATCGGTGGTCGAGAAGGTTCATCTACTTCATATGATTTGGGCGCGACTTGTGTTATTCTCGATTTGTTTGTCATGCGTTTTGAGACGGTTTGATATCTTGCTATGTGATTTTGATCTCCAGATTGCTTTTCTTTGATTCGCTCGTAACCTCGGTTTGAATTGTGAAGTTTTATCGCTTAGCATTTTGGCGATATTCCGCTTTGTTTTTAGATCGTAAGAAATGAGTCATTGGGGAATCGCTTTGAGCAAGTTGGTGGCCTCTTTCATTGTGGTATGGTAAGTTGTATTGATGCGGTATATGTTGTATGTATGCGACCGTCCGTTTGGGTATGTTACTTGTCATTCAGATGTCATCTGTTTTGTGGTGATATTGGTTATGTGGTTTGTCATGACCCGAGGCAGAATATGATAACAATAAGGACTTGTTATGTGATGCAAGTATTATGACGTCTGATCAACGTGATAATACCAAGATCATATAATTTGATCTTATTGAAATCATACGACGCCTTGGGACATGCCTGGGTTGGTGCGTGAATGGACCGGGACTTATATCCGTTATTTGGCACTCCTCATGTTCGCTTGGAATTATGTACCTCTTTAGATTCTCACCGCACTTACCACGATAAGTTTTGGCACGCTTGGAACCGAAATCGTTATGATCTCGTGTGAAACTATGGATTGTGCGTCGCTTTGAACTTGTACGCCTCCGTACCTATAAGACTTCAATTTTCGAGGACGAAAATTTTCTTTTAGGGAAGAGTTGTAAAACCTGAAAATATAAAGCATGTGAAAAGACCATTTTACCCTCGAATTTAATATTTATAAAATACGTAAACTATGGCAAACTCATTAGATGTTTTTTTTTTTTTTTTTTTTTTGAACCTAACTTACGCATAATTATCGAACCTTAATCCACATTATCCTCAAAGTAATGAAATTTAAAGTTGACATATGATTCGAGGTTTAACGAAAGTAAAAGCTACAATCACCGGTTAAATTACGTGTACAAAATCGACTTACGCCGATCTCTATTTCATCTCCTCATTTTTTTTTATGCTTTGCATGGGCCAAATCACAATATAACTTAAATCTAAAGCCCACTATAATTATATTATGGAAAGTCAATATTCTGTTTTTGATCCCCATTTTAGTCGGCCAATCTTACGCCATTTAATCCTAATTATCCCCATTCTGTAACTTACATTCACACATTCAAAACATTAAACCCTAGAAGACACAAAGTGACGGCTTCTCTTTTCCCTGCTCCATTCGATCAAAGCAGCAAGCAAGGGAGATACTAGTCGTGGTTGTGATAAGCGCCATCGGTCGTGGTTCCGGTTCAAAAGACTTGGGTAGTGGGTCATTAAGGTGTCGTTTGGCTCGATCTCGACTTGTTTCGGGTATCTTCCACTCGATCACCAAGGGTATTGTATCATCCTCTCTTTTCAATTTCCTTCCTCATTTTATTGGTCCATGGTTGTTCTCCACAACAAATGCATGTTAAACAATGATAGACATCACAAAATGATAGAATTGGTCACATAAAATCACAAATGAAATACGTGAAATATTGAGTAAGAAAGACCATTTAATGCTTGGCTCAAATATGGAAACCGTAACAGCTTATTAACGAGAAGGGTTGTTTTAGTTAATGTGAAGGTGTGACGTTTGTATGGGAGTCATGTATGTGGAGTAACTACTTTGACTCGTGGAGTATGCAATGTAGACATGTGTGAGTCGAGGCACCTCGATTGCGTATGTGTGTGTATTCGAGTTTATGCATACCTTTTCACAGTGTACAATAATGTCTAAATTTAGTGTTGTTAAATAAGTTGGTTGGTTCTCATGCGTGCATGAAACGGTGAAGTCACCATGTGTAATAGCATTTATCTAATCTTGTGTGACGTAAGCCAATTACCACTGGATGCCAATTAAATAGAAAACCAACTTGCAAATGAAAGCTCAACTTAAATCTTAACGTAATTTGTGACCAAAACTAATAGGGCTGCATTATGCTAAAATACATAAACCAAACAAAATGTGCATGGGTCGAGTATGCATAGTCTTGAGGTGAGTTCGGTTAATCGCGGGATTCACACGTGAGTCGTTTGGAGTTTTAAAAGTGTGTGGGGTCAATCATAATACGTGTTTACTTGGTCGTAAAGTGAGTATTTTGGACCGGAGCAAGCTCAATGTTAGACCAATATTGTACATAGAAATGTTATAAATCATATGTTTTTCCATTTCATTTTAACCGAACGCATGAGAGTTTTTTTGAGCAAGTGCATGAGAATTTTGACTAATACTATAAGCCTTTTAAACTTAAGTACGCTGTGTAACCCTACACTTTGATATATGTAGCATGTAAACCCCATACTTTGAATCATGATCTAATAAAACACTAAAATAGGATCATTGTTATAATAAACCTTTAAGTTCATCATTTATTATTTATAACCCCAAGGTTTGGCTAATTAATGATTATTACCCTAAAGTACTTTAATTCGGTCCATTACTAAAAATGAGAATACGCTTAATAACTCTAAAAATATTAATACGATTCATAATAAATATGTAAAAGAAGTTATGAGGTTAATGAACGTATAAGTAATATGTGGTTATAATCCGTATAGGTTCCGTGAAGCGGGAGTGACCATCTTGTGACCGTTTTCTTTCCTATTTTGCTTGCTTCGAACGAGGTACAGATATTATATCCCTTTTCAGTAGGGATTTCTCCTGACTTTTCAATCTTTGACTTTTCTTCACTTATGATATTTCTTTGCTATGATTTCCTTATGCTATGATCCGTTGACATGATTCTGTTCGCTATGATATTCGTTTGCTATGATTCTGAACTTCTGGTTATGAACCTTATGATTATGAACCATCTGATTATGAACCTCTGATTATGAACTTATGTTATGTAAATCTGATATGAACCTTTGACTTTTGAACCTTTGATATGAACCTGATATGAACCCTTATGATATGATATAATATGCTTTGACCCGTCAGTTTGATACCCGAGCCAAATATGTGTTTCCTAGTCATGAAGGTAACATGACCGTGTCATTGATGCACCAATGGCATGACTCCAGTGTGTACGAGTGATGATACACACGTCCCCATTATGATATGATATGATTATGAGCTCACTATATGTATATGATTTGGCCATCGGGGCGTATGGATGCATCCTAGATATGATATGTTTCGAGGATTTGATCTGCTTGATAGATATATATGGTGAATGATGTCGTGCAATCCGCTCTTCATTTCCTGGAGTTGATCACCCACCGCATCGAGGTCTCCTCCTATTATGTATGGTATTCCGAGGTCACCCTCCGAATACAATGGCTACTTATGATATGATATGATATGATATGTTTCCTGGCTCGGGTAGATTTCGATAACTCTTACACTTTTGATATACCTATATTGTACCTTCTACATTCCCCAACGCACCATATTCTCGTACCCTTATATGACTCACTCTACTACCAAGATATATATATTCCATTGCTTTGATCATCACACCTCATTCCGTTAATTCCGATTATCGCTCCATTCACGCATCGGGTTATTATGTGTTTATTTGATTTGTTTATGCTATTTATGTTTTATGTGACTCACCGATTATCCCGCTATGATGTGATTAATATGCGGTTATCCGAAAGTTACTGTTTCATCCGATGATATGTGATCTCACTTTATGTGAACCTCTCAATTGTCTGGTGACCATGCCAATGTGTAATCGATAGTTTTGTCGGTTTATTATGTGTGCTTTGTTCGGTTAATCTTGTGGACTATGACTATCCCGCTGTATTCTTATCTGCTTATTGTTGACCGCCATGTTTACATTATGCCTATGCTACGGTTTAATTGGGTAAATGGTTCAACGCGTGATTTATGGCTTGTTAATTTGTTGCCCGCTATGTCTTTAATTCATTTAATTATATCTTTGTACCGTATTCCTACTTATTACGTATGACCGCCATGTGTCGATCGTTGTTAGTACTTCCAATCGTTATGATCATCGGTTATGTTTTCAACTAAGGGTTTTGACTGTTTGAATTGCCATGCTCACTTATTAATTAATTGCTTTCGCTTTCCGTAGATAGTCGTTTGGCTTGTATGTTTTCGATTTCTGAATTGATTGTATGTTTGTTTATGTTGTGTGGATATAACGCCCGCTATGCTTGCTTATGTTTCAAGATTTGTATGCCTGGTTTGTATGTGCTTGTATGCTTGTCTTGATGCTTTGCTTGGCTTCGTTCTCCTTGTTATATGTGCTTTGGATATCTCAGATAATTGTGTTCTCGCAGGATCCTCATTAACTCATTGTCCTCATTTCGCGCGACTTTGTTATCCGCTTCCTTTGTTTCATTTCGCATTTCGATTTTATTTAGCTTTCGCTTTGTTATATCCATGCTCACCTGGCTTTTTAAGCTCAAAGCATTTCTTTTCCTCTGCGGGTTTTAGGTTTGAAGATGGGCTTTGTTTCAATGGAGGTGGATTATCCGAGTGGACTAACCCTAGTTACCTTATTATTTGGATCTATTTTGGCGGGCTTTCATTTTGAGATTTCATTTTATCTTAGACATTTTGGGTTTTGTAAAATTTTCTTGTAAAGCATTGTTTAAATGACTTGATACTTTATTCTTAAGACTTCCGCTTTTAATTGTATGTTCTGATATGACACCAGAATGTGACACTTCTACCCTTGTCGTGTTGGGGTGTTACAGTTCTCTTCTCCGGCAAGTACACGGCGGCGGTCTCTCTTCTTCGCACAACCGGTATGTCTTATTTCTCTTCTCCTTTTTTAAATCTCTGATTCAATATTATCTTTAATCGAATAGTGTCTCTTTCTTTATTGATTCCTCTTAATCAAAAACTCTTCTCTGTCTCTCTTGTTGATTGATTGGTATGCGCACAGTCTATTACTTCTCTTGATTGATTCCCTGAATCAACCTGTTTCGTTGTCTCTGGTTCGAATCCTTTGGCTCTGATGCCAACTGTTAGTCTATTTTCTATGAACAATCGAATATAAAAGGTATACTAAGTTTGTTTGATATATAACAATCGTTACAAATACAGACTTGTTTTTCGGGTACTTATACTTTTCTAACCGACACCTTACTAACCGACATAACGTTACTAAGATAACTGCCATAACCGAATTTAACTGTTTTTCGGTTATAAACTTTACTTTTGACACACTAGACCCTTTAACTTATGTACATACGTAAATATTACACTAATCTTGACTTACATGGATTAATAAGTTAGTATCCAATAATATAGTGTCACGAGGTTCTTAAGGCTTATATATTGATCTCGACAGTTCCATAAAACATGCAATTTTTTGAGACCTAACAGAAAAAGGTGTTCGAGCTTCGAAAAAAATTGTTTCTTTGTATTTTCTCCACCAAGTTCTTCATCTACATCCCAATCGCTTGAGTCCACTAAACTCAAAATATTGTGACATTCAGATAACATGATTGTAGTCACGTCATCCAAACTTTCACAATACATTGTAGGCACGATATTATTTGAATTCTCTACGCGATCAAAATTATGCCATCACTTAACTCAATCAATTGCTTAACTTGCAACATGGATGTGGTATCAAGATCTTCCATTCCCGAAATCGTAGTCTTTTATGTACAACCTCCGCAACGTCACACATTTGTCTAGATCCACCAATTTGTATGACAAATCCTTTCAATTTTGTAAAACATGCACCTTTAGGAATAAGATGTATATGAGGCACAAATAAATCTAGAAATGTGAGCATCGACAAATCGCCTATCTCCATAAAACCCTCATTAATCCCATCTTCAACCGGATAGTATGCAATATGCAACTCTTCCAACCAACGGAGCTTTGACATCACACCTGGTGCTATATGAGATAGACCGGGGCAACCTATAACTACTAGCCGCCTTAAATTGACCAAATATCCGATCTCTTGTGGAATTGCTACAATCTAGTGCATTGAGAATTAAAATTTCAAGTGATTTGAGGTCCCAAGTATAGAAATATTAAGGAGAGATTTGTTTCACCAAGATTGAGCATACGCAATTTGTAAGTTGCTTGATGATGGTGGCAAGGACACAATCTTATTATCCTCGAAATCTAAAACTTTAGCTTCTTTCACACCTAGAATAAATTTTTGAATTGTTGATGATAATTTCCTTGTATAAGGAAAATATCAAGGAGTGGAATTTCAAGCTCATAATCGTGAAGCTCACTAATATGATTATGCATGAGTGAGACATCATGCAACTTTTCACACTTCGGTTCTTGGTTGCCATTCATCAAACCTATCCCACCTTTACCAAAATTTATGGCTACCTTTAAAGCAATTAACAACGCTACTTCCGAACAACGTCATGCATTTTTACTGTTAGTTCATCCTTCCCATCCAACAAGAAGCAACTGGATTTGAGGATCTTCACTGCATGTCGAACTCCATTTCTTGTATCCTCCATGCTATCAAGGTCCTCAAAATTTCTAGACCAACCCCATAATGTGCCAAACGTTCTAATGGAATGTCGAAATCTTTAGGGAACATACTACACAGTAGGAAGCATAATTTCGCCTCTTCGCTTTCAAGGAATTCATAGCTTAGCTGCAAATGAGAGTATGCTAATCTTATCTTTGGATCTATATATGACGTTGTACGTTTCTGTAGTTGTGTAAGAGCTCTTTTCCATGACTCGATGCTTTCATTTTTCAAAGCTGCACCTACAACTTGTATGATGAGTGGCAACCCACCACATCCTTCGACAACCTTTTCTGCAATTTTTTTCAATTTTTCATCGGACTCCACAATATCCCCGACCGCATGTTTGAAAAGAATCCATGCTTCTTTTGTTGGCAAAGAGTCTACACTAATTAAACTGGTAGCATTCATTGTTTCACAGACATATTTGCTTCTAGACGTCAACAAAATCTTGCAATTCTTGTACTCAGCCCCACAAGGAATACCACTTCATCCAGCTTGAGTTCCCCACAAGTCATCTAAAATGACTAGAATCTTCTCATGTTGTTAATTGCTTTGTCGCTGTTTCAACCTCCTTTTTATCCTTTCAACATCTACGGGTTGTGAGACCGTTATAAATTCAACAAAGAAAAATAAATTTAAACTTTTCACCGTGACAGCAACTTCCTTGGCTAGTGTCGTCTTTCCTACACCTCCTATACCATAGATTCCTATGATTTGTACGTTGTCATCTTTAATAGATTCCATAATCTTTGTGAAATACAACTTATGTGTATCAAGGTCATCAATGTTATGCCTTTCGCAGACATCTAGGACTCCAGGTGTATGAGTAGGAACAGAGACACAACTTTCAAAAGTCTCACCATCTTTTTGGTGTTGTAAAAGTGAAGGAGCCTTGTTTGCCGCCTTCTTGCCGTAACGATAAAGGGTGCCCAGATTGACACACATTCCTAAGTTGAAGCATTTCTTCTTGGCATTTGCTTTGAACTCATCAATAACTTCTTTTGCTTCAAGAATGTAAGATTCAGCTTTGGCCACCCACTCTTCCACACCATCTAAGAGCCTATCTCCTTTATCTTCTGCTACTTTTATCTGTTGTTCAACCCTGCCCTTCATGTACGTTAGTTTCTCATTTTCTCTCTTAAGATTTTCGACGTTTTCATAGCACTTCGACATGTAACTAATCTCCTTCTTAGCAATCCCAAACAATGACTTGACTACATTTCCGACCAAGGAAGCAACAACCTCCTGTGCCATTACCAATTTCTTTAACTTTCTGTTGGGTTGTTAATGTGTTTAAAATACGTTGCTCAAGACATGAGTGAAAGAACTAATAAATTATATTTTCATTAAAAAATCATTATAGAAATACAGTTACTTTAGGTATTGAATATAAACCCTAACCAGGAAACTTGATATGGGATATCTGATTCACTTGCTTGATTTTTGGGACATTGAATGCCTTGTTCCTTAAGATATGGAATTCGATACCAAACTTACGATTTTATAGCATTTGGGTTCATTACTTGTAACGTTAAACTAAGCAAGATATTATTCCACTTCGTTACTTGTAACGTTAAAGTGAGCAAGAAATTATTCCGATTCGTTACTTGTAACTGACCAAGAAATTATTCTGATACTTTACTTGTAATGTTAAACTGACCGAAACAATAGAACCTTCAAAATACAAATATTCTAAGAGTAAATTACTCTGTGGTTATACCAAAAGATTATTTAGATTCGTTACTTGTCACAGTGGGTTTATCATAAGGTAGGGGTAGTATAGTTCTACATTTTACCTCCCCATACTCTGTCTTGGCGGGATTGGGTTTGTTGTTGTTGTTACTTGTAATAGTGTTTGTACAAGTTGGACCACTAAAATGGAGCAAGTAATATTTTGGTAAATTTCCAATGCAATAAGACATTACGTGGTTCCTATTAGTTTTGTTGGCTATAAAGAAACTCGAAACCAGTGACCACCAGGTGTTAAGCGGACATGTAAATGATGGCACGGCCGGCCATGAAAGCTTCTACCGACCGCTCACGTTTATAGATACTATATAACGATTTAGTAATCCTTTGCCATGTTTTGGCTGTGACATTTCTATATTACACATAGATTCGGTTATACAATAAAGCTTCAAGTAAAGTCCTCTTTCACTACAAGAAAACAGCCTTTTAGTGACATGTTTAGTGACGCCGTTAGCGTCGCATTTGACCACAATGACACGTTAAGTGACACAAGAAAAGGAGTCATTTGTAAATGAGTCGCAGAATTTTGTGACATCAAAGATATGTCGCTATACGTAGAGACACATGTAGCGACTTTTTTCACTTGTCACTATAATAACTAGCGACATCTCTTTATGTGTCCTTAATTAGGTCGTTATTTTAGGGACACTTGTAGCGACTTCTCTTCACGTGATGCTAGATTTACTAGCGACATCTATTTGAATGTCCTTAGTTAGGTCGCTATTTGTGTCACATGTCGCACTTTGGGTCGTTACCGGTCATTTGTTGATTCGTTGCTGGGGTCATCGTCAATATCGCTACCCATGTTGCTATAATTAGCAACATCACATCGCTATTTGGGTCGCTAGTTTTAGCAATAATTAGCAACATCACATCGCTATTTGGGTCGTTAATTTTAGCTTATGCTCACTGCTACAATCGCTTATGCTCACCGCTATTGTTATCACATTTGTCATTTAGTTGTCTCTCAAACCAAACAATATGCTACTATTATATGTAACAAGAGTATTCGAGAATACGTAATATGATTTACCATATCACATAAAACATCAACAACATGTGAACTAGTTATCATCTAGAAGTATGAAATGTTATATGAAGTATACCAAACGCTTAAACATCAAGCATATAAACTAGTTATCATATTAAGTAGAAGAGAGTTTTAAATGTCTACCAAACATTTATCACGGACATTTTCAAGGGTCGCTAGAAGTTGGCGATTAGACTTTGCAATTTCTTGAGCAACAATTTTCCCACATCTTGAGCAACGCCTTTGACACTTCACGAGCAATAAATTTTTCGGTTTTTCTCGTTTATGTCCGAGATTCCGTAAGCTCTTCTATTTTTCTTGATTGTGCTTCTTGTGCACGCTTTTAAGCTTTCCATCGATCTCTCATGGTACCTTGATCAATATCGTCTCGCTTCTACCATTTCTTGAACGCGAACAAAGTCTTCATTATATCCAAGATTGAAGTCCTCTTCATCATTCTCACCTTGGAGCATGAATCCATCAACCCCGGATCCAAACCGTAATAACTCCCATTCTTCGAGCCAACATGATCCGCCCATATTCGATATGTGTTGGACATGTTACCGATCGAGCATCAAGCGCATCATCTACACCATATTTCACATTATATCGCTCCTACATAGAACACATAACCAAACCCAACTTAGTCTAAATGCAATTGCACAAAACCGTGAATAGCTACCCAAAATAAGTTACGAAAAATGTGCGATTCATTTAACCGAAAATAAAAACAAAAAATGTGCAGATAAGCCTGCAGCTTATGCACACACACACTCTTCTTCTACAACTTAGTGCAACGAATAGGTATCAGCGAGAAAAAGTAAACAGTTGGTGATAAAACTTATCCATGTTTCCCTAGCTTCATCATTAACAAAAGTTTATCATGTATCAACAACTCACTTATAAACTCTGTAAAATAGGAAAGAAAACTAGAGACTTTGAAGCTTCAATAAATGGAGTAAATTGGTCACAGTTACTATAGCAGCAACTTCTGGTACAAATCTCATTCTATAATGCATACAAGAATCATCGCACTTGGAAAAATGGATAGATAACGATTCTTTATAGCTATCAACAATCTTTTTCAGGGTGATGATTCCTAAACTTTTTATTTTGAGAGGTCTACTAGATCATACCGAACACTTAGCTCATAAGAAAAAGAAATTTGACAAAATAGAAAGACCTAGCAAGTTTAAATAGTAAAATGTGATGTAAGATACCTTGGCAGATTCTGCAATCAAACTTGTGCGATCACTTATGTAAAAGAAGAACAAAATTCCTCCAAATTCTGACCTGCAGAAGGTTGTGAAAATCAAAACTAATTATTGCATCTGTTTAAAATGGAAATAGGCGTCAATATAAATCCAGCACCAGCAAATTCATATGGCTTACATTGCTCTCGTGGTTGCTCGATTCTCAAGCAAAAAGAATCATCCATCATTACAAATCTACATTTAGGAAGTGAAAACATGTAAGGAGGGTAGTCGAACAATGGTATATGGAACAGCAAAAGAAACTCAACCAACTTGCTTGACTAACCTGATTAAGTTAGATTTAATGGAAGCAACATGCTGCTTAAATGAAGCTGATTTTGTAAGGCCTCCTTCCAGCAAAACAGTCCGGTCATCTTCCTCCTTTGCTTTGGTGTCCAATTAGACCAAATTGTTGTCTGAGTGACTGTTCCCAGAAAACACATGTTAGTTTTTTTTTTTTTTTTTTTTTTTTTTTTTTTCTATAGCACTCTTAAGTTTGTATCTTTTCATGTTTAAAGACGATATCAAAAGTGTGACAATCGGGATCTATTGCTTCACCTTAAAGCATAATAAATTGGACATACATAGGTACAGAGTGATGTAGCTAAAACAATCTAATCACAGTATTAAAGCAATTTTTTGTTAATGAAAAAGTAAACAGTAGGTGCTGCTCAAACTTGTTTCAACAAGTCACTTATAAACTCTCACCTCCTTGTTAACTCAAAACCTATCTGCTAATAGAATCCATCATGTGTACGACACTAACAATCAAGCTACCACGGCTAGATACTAACACCTATACACAATCAAATACATATTCATTCTGTACAAACTAGCATATCTACAGGTAAACAACAATCCTACCCTTCAAACAAAAAAATCCTACCCTAACTAATTAGGAATTACTAAAATATAAACACGGTATACAATCATCCATAATCTCAATCTCCGGAAACTAACTTATCTACAGGCTAGCAAATTATACACCTCTTTACGACAAGGCAATCAAGCACACGAGACTTGTTACAACTAACTTAACTACATGCAACAACAATCCTACCTAACATCGATAGCACAACAATACAGTCCTACCTAATTTTAAACCGGGTAAAGTTCTTCCTTTTCGGGAAGTTTCGTGATCACTTCGTAGTTGTTTGCACCTAGCATGAATTGAACTTGAGACATTTTACATTTTTAGTGATGATAATTACAAGCATTTTACCAGTAAGCCTACCTAAATGATTTCAGTATACCAATGCTCTTGCGGATTTATATGTCTCTTTGCTTTCTTGTAAATTTAAAAGAATAAATTTTGAAAGCAATTGTATAATATACTAATAGCCATACTAAAATGGGTGCTCTCAAACAATATTCATTACGCATTGTTCATTCATTACTGACATATTGAGCTAATTGCATGTTTAGCACCTTAAGGCCCACTTAAACATTTGGCTAATTGCATGCTTAACACCTTAGACCCATTCTCAACACTATATCCTTATCATTATTACGTGTCCCTGAAATACAATCCAACACACCTACTTTTTATATCTTTCCTCATTCCATAAACATTTTGCACTGTTTTTATTATTTTCTTTCCCCACTAAGCCACACCTTTAAGGTTAATCATGTCTACACGAATTAACACAGGCTAAAGAGAAGAAACTTTAATGTTAACCCAAGAATCAAATAACAACACACGAATGAAAGATTCTGAGCAATTGACATGGTTTAACAGTAGTCCTTAACATACATATGTTACAAAACATGTCTTACAATGATTTCAAAAGTAAAGTAACCACTGGTTGGGCTTGAAGAGATACCTAGATTGATACATAGAGTAAAACACATCCTTCAGAAGACTAAACTGTAGTATGGCAATAAGGCGACTGGTATGGCAGCCATACCAGTGACAGTGATTGGCACCCATTTCAGATTTTTATGCACAAGCGTCTAGGAAATATTTTATGCACTGGCGTTGATCTACTAAATCTTAGAAATTGCGTTATATAGCATTTGTGAGATTAAATACTAACTCCCTACAATACCCTTGAATAATCACATCGTACGTAACTTATTCCCATGGACCAAAAGCAACTAACACCAATAGCTTGTGTAAAAAAAGTATATGAAAATACGTCATATTTGCTGAAAAATTAACAAACAAATCATAATCATACACAATTTTCAATAAGCTTATGTGAGCATATCTGAAATAAATTTCTAATTCCAACATCCATGCCACCTAGTTGCAAAGAATTCCGTATAGTTTTCGCATACAAAAAAACAAACACCAATACAACACACAATTATCCATATCGAAGAAAAAACTAATACACTCCATCACTTCACACTCTACATATCTATTCTCCTTCATATAAGCCAAACAATCTTATAAACAGCGCACTCGAGCCAGGTAAATCATTAGCTCTGCACAATTATGGATTATAAACCTAAGATAGGTGGGTCCTAATCATTGCAATTTACGGGATTCGAACTTAAAGTAAGTCAAATATTCATTAAAGTCATTACATACAACTAGTTGCCTGCAATATCCATAAAGTCTAACTATTATATATTTGTTCTCTAGCATAGTCTAACTTTCTTTATAGATAACACCTCTTCATTCCATAAACCAGAGCTTCCAGTATTGTTCATCTTTATATGCACGAGGTTGTATGCAGGGTGACATATAACTCGTTTGATTTGTTTCACTTTTAGATTAGTTAGCTTTTTATTGTTATTATTATTATAAATCTCTATTGTATCCTTCATCAATTGTTCTCAACTTCAACTAAACAAACAAGCAGAACCTATCTAACTACCTAAACATATCCTTGCCTACAAAGCGCACGCGCTAGATTCACACTGATAACTATCTAAACAAATCGCACGCGCTATACGTCAAAAATCAAATTATCAAAATTATAATCAACTATCTAAACAATCACAAACAATCACATACAGTAAATACACGCAATATACACACAGTAAATACATCATAAATATACGAAGATGAAGGCTCAATCATAACTGTGAGATTCAGTCAAAACACTCAAATACACACAGTAAATACACGCATTATACAAATACATCCATCTCAAATACAAATTAAACGATCAAAAATGATGAAGTATGTATACCTGAGATAAAAAAAAATGGTGAAGTAACTGTGAAGGCGGAGTAACTGATAATGGCGGAGATGATGGCGAAGTAACTGTGAAGCCGGAGTAATTGTGATGGCGGAGATCAATCGGAGTAACTAATAATGGTTTACATGTTTTGTATTTGGGAAATTGGGGGAAATGGTGGGAATTAGGGATTGGAGTAACTGATAATGGTCTTTTATATGGGAAATTGGGGGGAAAATGTTTAAGTGGTAATAAAGATAAGAAAGTATTAAAAAATATAAAAAGTATAAAAAGTTTGTTTAAGTGGTAACAAATTTGTATTTTGTTCAAAAAATATAAAAAGTTTATTTACTTTCATTAAAGAATTTTTTAAAAAAAAATATATTTATATCCTCATTGGTTTATTTGAAATAATATGGTTTTTATATTAATATTTGATGCACAATTGTTTATAAAAAGTTTACTATTTAAGGCTAAAAGTGCTTCGGGTAAACTTGATCTTCGTAAAAAAGTTACCCGTTTTGACTTGACTCGTCCATTTTATTTATGAAATGAAATGATTAATTACTGTATTAAGATTCATTTAAAGAGAATAAAAAATGTAATCACTTCAAACATCATTCTTCCCGAACTTTACAAATAACGCAATTAGGGTTAGTTACTTGCTCTCTATCTCTATCTCGATAATGGAAAAGGGACTTTGGAGGAAATGGTGAGCCCACAAAGAACAAGTTACCCGAAAGTCGGATGTTTATTCATTTAGAAATTGGTATATTTTAGATTATTTTATTTAATCAATTATTATTTATAATAATGATAATAAAGATAAGAAATATAAAAGTTTAATTTAATTTATAAAATATTTTAATTTAATTTATACTTTGCTATAACGGATGTGAGCAAGAGTTTCGAGGTGCCGGGACCTTTGGGACTCTTATGGATTTTTCGATGTAGTCATCATTTTTTAAAGACATTTTAAATGCAACCTGGTCCATGAAATGTGTTTTATATAACAGTTTCAAAACATTTGTGCATCCGGTCATATTTGGTCACGATGCACGAGACCCTAGTTAGCTAAAGACATCTTTTTAAAATATTGTTATTATGGTAACAACAAGTCGTAATTAGTGATGTTGATAGCGACTTGCTTTAGGAAGTCACAAATTAGAGACAAGGTTATTGACATGTTGCAAAAGTCATAATTTTGCGTCACTAGTAGCGATCGGTTTTAGAATGTCATAAGCTAGCGGCACGTTTAGCGACTTCTTTAAAGGTGTCCGAAATTAGAGACATAGTTAACAACATGTTGCAATAAGTCTTAATTGTTGCGACACATTGGCGATGTACTTTTATATGTCACAAACTAGCGGCACGTTTAGCGAATTCTTCAAAGGCGTCACAAAATTAGAGACATAGTTAACAACATGTTGCAAGAAGTCACAATTGTTGCGACACTAATGGTGATATACTTTTATATGTCACAAAATAGCGACACGTTCAACGACTTGATTGGTAACATCGTATTTTTTGCGACTTTTTAGTTGACTTAGAAGACGTGTAAGTCATTATACATGTCACTACTTGGGTCGCAAATTTGCGACATAACTTCTTGAGTCGCTAAACATGTCACCAAATGGCTTATTTTTTGTAGTGTTTGTTTTAGAAAGGTTGGCATGACCACTTTATAATTGTTCGATCTAAGGAGAAATTTTTTAATTTGTTTGGTTCATATACTTGTTGTTTTAATTGGTAAATCAAAACCATAAGTATTTTAACTTGAAAGCAAACACATGAAAACCATTGGAATGTAAATGTAAATATTTCAATCGTTCACAAACGAGTTATATTTGTTGGGTTGATTCAAAAATTAGAGTTGCATTGATATGATCATATGATCCACTTTTTGAAATGCAAAGAGAACATTGAACCAGTTACTTAAAACAAAGTTCGATGACTTTTGTGAGACCAATGAAAAGGACAACGCTCTAGCAAAAGGCATGTCGATCTCATACCGCGGCCTCGTAAGGACAAGAACAAGGCACATATTGACGATAATGAGAAACTGCCACCCAACTACCAGGGGCAGAGCCATAAAATTTTGCTCGAAGGGGCATATTTGATTTTTTTTATAAACTACACTATAAAATAGTTCGTAAACGGGGCAAGTTACAAAAAAGTCAAATATTTTTAAAAATTTACACTACAATTATTTTCGCTGAGGAGCACGTGACACTTGTGACCCCCTTATCTCCGCCCCTGCCAACCCTCATCTCACTTATATCATTCTTGTTTATGTGTAGCTTAATTATTACGATCAATCTAAAAGACACTTAAATCACTTTACACAAGCTATATTTGCTAGCACGTTAAGGTTAACTCATTTTCATACACGCCATACTTGCTATGAATCCTCGTTGATTTGGGTGTTGGCATATTTGGTCAAACGGGTTACATACGTTATACAAGTGCGTGTTAGGGCTGACATCCTTGACACGATTAATAAATGAGTTGTGATTGGGTTGAGGACTTGAGGTAACGGGTCGACAATCCACCAACTCGAACATGACTCGATGCCACTCCTACTTGACGTTTGTCATTTTCAGTATTATTTTGTTAGTCGATACTTTGTATTAGGCTCTAGCTCAAGTTCTAGAATATTAAGTGTAACCCTATAGAGATTAACGAGGAATATACAAAGTATTGACTACCATATTTAACATTTTTTTTATTTTTTATTTTTTTTAAACTCGTTCAGCATGAAAGAAAATCACACGGACACAAAAAATGCTTTTACATGAACATGGTAATTGACATGCCTAATTCACGTGTCATCACTTTCATCTTTCTCGATCTTCATGTACATCCTTAATTCCGCCATCTATCTTGATCTTCTTACTCTAAAGAAAAAAATTTGTTCTTCCATTCTTATAAAACATACTTCAAAATCATGGTTTCTAAACCTAAACCAGACATAAAACTTGTTTTTCAGCCGCCTTTTTCAACTCAACCGGTTAATTCCGACTAGACGTGAACAAAAAAAGGAACACCGATCCGATCCGTCTAAAAATCCGAAAACCGGTTTCAGTAGAACCGAACCACCAAATTTTAAACTGGTTTGCATATTTTCATACGGCCGGTTTAAAACCGATCCAAAACCGAATTTCAAACCAATCTTTCTCTCCCAAAACCGATTTCAAATCGATCCAATTTTACGTCAAACCAGTTTGTCGACTTTTTAACTCAACCCAATCCAGTATAAAAACCAAACCAATTTAGCCCCAAAACCGCTTTACGCACCTCTAACTCCAACCAACCGGTCAAACCATCCAGCCCCAGTCCGGTTTTCAAAACCCTACCATCAAAACTCAAAAACACAAACACATAGCCAAAGTGCCAAACCTTCATCAAATCACACAAGCCCAAATAAACCCATAACCCAAAAACAACAAAGCCCATTAGGTCACATTTTTAGCACCACATATATAAACAACTCAAACACCCAAACACTCATCTCTTCCGCCTTTATCACTCCGCCGTCATCATCATCAACATCTGCAGAAATGGTACAAACGCTTTCTTTTAACTCAGCGCGTGCATCTCACGCGCTCAGTTTTTATAAAAAAAAGATACTAACTTTTTTTGGTTGGTGATGTTTGTAGGTGAAGTACTCAAAGGAGCCTGATAATCCTACCAAGTGTGAGTTAATCTTGTTTGGGTTTGTTTTTTTTAGCTTATTTGATGTGCTTATTAGCTTATTGAAAACTTGGTAATCTTTATAAGGTCATTTTTTATATTTGACGAGCTTATTAGTTTGTTATAAATTTGGCAATCTTTATAAAGTCATTTTTTTTTAATATATTTTTTTAGCTTATTTGATGGGCTTATTAGCTTATTGAAAACTTGGGAGGTTTTTTTTTTTTTTTTTTTTTTTTTTTTTTTTTAGCTTATTTGATGGGCTTATTAGCTTCTTGAAAAATTGATACTTTTTCAATAAGCTCACAACCCAGATGAATAACCAACTGTTTTAGCTTATTTGATGAGCTTATTAGCTTATTGTAAATTTGGTAATCTTTATAAGGTAATTTTTTATATTTTTGTAGCTTATTTGATGGGCTTATTAGCTTATTGAAAAATTCATCAACTTTTTAATAAGCTCACAACCCAAATCAAGAACCAACTGTGTTAGCTTATTTGATGGGCTTATTAGCTTCTTGCAAAATTTAATAATTTTATAAGGTTGTTTTTAGCTTATTTGTTGGGCTTATTAGCTTATTGAAAATTAGGTAATCTTTATAAGGTCATTTTTTATATTTTTTAGCTTATTTGATGGGCTTATTAGCTTATTGAACAATTCATCAACTTTTTAATAAGACCACAACCCAGATGGATAACCAACTGTTTTAGCTTATTTGATGGGCTTATTAGCTTGTTGAAAAATTTGATAATCTTTATAAGGTTATTTTAAAGGCTTATGGAGATGAGCTTATGTAATGTTATTACATAAGTTACCAAAGTCATAAGCCTTTAAAATGACCTTATAAAGGTTATTAAATTTTTCAATAAGCTAATAAGCCCATCAAAGAAGCTAAAACAGTTGGTTAGTGATCTGGGTTAGGAGCTGATTGAATAGTTGATGAATCATGTGTTCTTTTTAGCTTGTTTGATGGGCTTATTAGCTTATTGAAAAATTTGATAAGCTTTGTAAGGTTATTTTTATGGCTTATGGAGATGAGCTTATGTAATGTTGTTACATAAGCTACCGAGGTCATAAGCCTTAAAATAAGCTCATCAAGTAAGCTGAAACAGTTGGTTATTGAAAAGTTGATGAATTATGTGGTTGTTTTAGTGTGTTTGGAATAGCTTATTCCCGGACTTATTAAGATTTTGAAAAGCTTTTTCCGCCTTATTATCCTTGAATTATGGCTTATTTACAATAAGCTATAATCTCATGACCAAAAAGAGTGTTTTGATATCTTGATAAGTCAATAAGCTCTGAAAATAAGCTATTACAAAACCTCTTTAGATTTGTCAAGCTATACTGTTATGATTGTTACTTGTTGGTAATACATTGAAGTTGTATGGAATGTTGGAATAAGTATTATGAGTAGGTGCTGTTAGCTGATGAAATAACAAGCTCTTTTGTGTTAAGGTTTTTTATTAGGCTTATAAGCTTATGTAAAAGTTGAAGTGTAAGCTCACATTTTTTATTATGAGCTTATTAAGTTGAGATCATGACTTATTTAAGGTCTTAAGTTCAAGTTGAAATGCTCATAAGCGGAAAAAGTGAGCTTATGAGATTTTTAACTTTTACTAAATAATCTAACACGAGCACCTCCTATATAGGCTTTTTTGTGGGTGAAATGCTCATAAGCGGAAAAAGTGAGCTTATGTGTTTTTTTAGCTTGTTTGATGGGATTATTAGCTTATTAATTTGATAATCTTTATAAGGTCGTTTTTAAAGGATTATGGAGATGAGCTTATGTAATGTTGTTACATAAGCTACCGAGGTCATAAGCCTTAAAATTAGCTAATAAGCTCATCAAGTAAGCTGAAACAGTTGGTTATTGAAAAGTTGATGAATTATGTGGTTGTTTTAACGTGTTTGGAATAGCTTATTACCGGGCTTATTAAGATTTTGAAAAGATTTTTTCGCCTTATTATCCTTGAATTATGGCTTATTTACAATAAGCTATAAGCTCATGACCAAAAAGAGTGCTTTTTGATATCTTGATAAGTCAATAAGCTCTGAAAATAAGCTATTCCAAACACCCCTTGAAATTTGTCAAGTTATATTGTTATGATTGTTACTTGTTAGTAATACATTGAAGTTGTATGGAATGTTGGAATAAGTATTATGAGTAGGTGCTGTTAGCTGATGAAATAACAAGCTCTTTTGTGTTAAGGTTTTTTATTAGGCTTATAAGCTTATGTAAAAGTTGAAGTGTAAGCTCGCATTTTTTTATTATGAGCTTATTAAGTTGAGATCATGACTTCTTTAAGGTCTTAAGTTCAACTTGAAATGCTCATAAGCGGAAAAAGTGAGCTTATGAGATTTTTAACTTTTACTAAGCAATCTAAATAATCTAACACGAGCACCTTCTATATAGGCTTTTTTTGTGGGTGAAATGAGCTGGTAAGATTAAATTTTAAATGTAGAACAATTGTTGATTGATCAAACACTTTTCAAAATTGAATATAGTGCAGTTTTGGAATTTTTGGCTAGTGCATTAAGAGTCTATAAGCCCCTAGAACATTTTTTTTGGAATGAAAAACGCTTACAACTTGGTCTAAAGTACAAGAACAGTATGTAGTTGTGCTCTATGGATGTAGTATATCACATTTTTGTTTCGGCATTTAAATTGTATTGTTCTGACTTTTGACATCGATGTCGTTTTGCAGCTTGCAAGGCCAGAGGTTCTGATCTCAGATGTCACTTCAAGGTAATTAAAACCGACATTTTGGCCCATTGATGTTATTATACTGTAATTGTAGAAGTTTTTCAGGTTTCATGATATGCGATGTATTTATCTTGGTTTTTGATATTGTTGTTTGCAGAACACCAGGGAAACCGCAGAAGATGCCTTTGATCAAGGCTAAGAGGTATTTGGAAGATGTCTTGGTCCACAAGCAGGCTATTCCATTTACCCGTTTCTGCAGGGGTGTTGGGCGTACTGCTCAGGCTAAGAACAGACATTCCAATGGTCAAGGTCGATGGCCCGCCAAGTCAGCCAAGTTCATTTTGGATTTGCTTAAGAATGCTGAAAGCAATGCTGAGGTATGTTTTTGCCAGTCATTGCCATTGTGTCCAGCTGCGTGTGAATACTGAATATCAAATAGGTCGAATTTGAAAGTCATATCAACTTGAGTTTATGGACTTAAATAAGCTATAAGCTCAAGTTCATGAGCTCTTTTTGCAAACTAGGCACCTCTTAACAACTTGCTAGTCCCAGCTAGCATTTTTTTTTTCTGCTGTTAAGATTTTGTGTGGCTTTATAATAACGTTGCAGGTGAAAGGTTTGGATGTTGATGCTCTTGTCATTTCTCACATTCAAGTGAACCAAGCTCAGAAGCAGAGACGTAGAACTTACCCGTGCTCATGGGCGAATCAACCTTAAGTTTATGAACTTGTATCTACTTGAACGTTTCTGAACGTGTATCTACTTGAACACGACTTATCATACCTTGTAATATGATTTTCCTTTGCAGCTTACATGTCTTCTCCCTACCACATTGAGTTGACTTTGTCTGAAAAGGAGGAACCCGTAAAAAAGAAGGTAAGCTTCATACTTCAGCTCTTAGGACCCATTAAAAATTATCCAAAATTGATTTGAAAAGTCATTTAAGCCAAGTAAATCGATATGAACTTTTTTTTTTTTTTTTTTTTTTTTGGGTAAAGGGTAAACTACCGATATGAACTTTTCTTGTTGCTAATTTGTGATATGTTGATTTTGCAGGCTGAATCCCAGTTGGCTAAGTCCAAGTAAGCGTAGGTTATCAGAAGCTAATTTATTGGGACACTCTTACTAATGCTTTAAGTAATTGTACAAATTTATCTAATTGTATTGTGAGTGTGCAAATCAATTTGATGAATGTGCCAATCATCCCCCTAAATTTATGCATGTGATATGTCCACGCGGGGATTCATTCATTTACTCACAAACTGTTTTGCACCTGCATTGGATCACTTCACTTGATAGCTAGATAATGCTTCTTCAACTATACGTCGTCTACACTTGGTCTAAAATCATACTACTATTGCTATCTCTTCTTCCTATTTATACTATCATTCTCTTAAACTACATATGTTGATGTTATATTATAAAGTAAATGTTTTCAAAAGGTATCATGCTTACCATCACTTGTTTTTGTGGGTAACGAGCAAATTTTTTATTTAGTGTGTACTTTTTTTTTCTAATTTACCATTTTTTGAGTATTTTGCGAAAAATTTGGACATTTTTACCCCCTTAGCTATTAGAAAATTTTTTTTCTTGAAAGGAAAAAATGTCACATAATACCCTAAAAAGGATGAATTTGAAAAAAATACCCACAAAGTAAAAATTTATTTATTCTGTAAAAGAATAGTGACAATGTGATGATACCTTTTAAAAACATTTGACCTGTATTATGTTGCTATGAGAGAAACCATGAAGTCACCAACTAATGCTAATGCTAATAATGCTGAACCTAGTCAGAAGCTTGGTCTGTATTGTTGAATCAAACGTACAATAGACGTTCGCTTTTGGTGGAGGATATACGACTCTTGGTACCACACCTGTCAAATGAGATACATGAACCCAATTGAGACAAACAAAAAAGTACTTTGATCTTTTAAATGGATAACCCAACAATATAAAAAAGGCTTTTTAGACCTCCTCAAAAAGACCTCCCTTCAAAAACACTTTTAGCCAGCTGGAACTTATTTAGACCCGTTCATTTGATACACACGGGTCTATAAATGAAAAACACTTATAAACCGGTCAGTATTAATATTCACCCGTCTTTAAGATATAATATTTAGACCGGCTCTTTAAAAATCCGGTTCAAAAACAAGATTTTTCACTTTTACATACCCACCAAAAGTAAGAAAATTACAACACGCCAATCTCATCCCTATTGTCAAGATCCTAACTAGCTATCCACAGGTATAGCTCAAATCCTTCAATAATGAGGTATGTAACATCGAATTTATCTTCAGTTGATTTTGTTTAATAGTTTAGTTCAATTTTTATATAGTTGATACTCTTATGTTTTAATCAGTTTATAATAATTTGCTTAATTTTGTTTTAGTCCTCTATAATAGTTTTAGTTTATACTTGTTTAGTTCTATTATGATGATTTGAAATCAAGATTTTTTGCCCTTTTTATGCAATCCCGTGTACTTTGTTGATGGAGTATGTTAATGGTACAAAATTGATTCTCTTGTATTTCAGTATTTTAGTATGAAGTATACCTTACTCTTATGCTCCAAGTTTTTTTCAATTAGTACAATCTGTAGTTATGATGCTTTGTGGTTTACGCTGTAAGCATACGTCTCTTTCGGTTTCATATTATTGTTTTCTTACGAAAAGGATTTCAACCCGATCCATTTGACCCAAACCCATTTTGAACAACTACACCATCTGTAAGCATATCTCATATGTCTCGAACGAGACTTGAACAAACCTACAACCTCTTGGTTGACGGCCACTCAGATACCGCAGGCAAAGGCCCTTTGGGTTGCAAGACATCTTGATTCCATTTGAGTCTAGAATCTTTTTGAGTGTGTACTAGTTAACATTAACTAGTATCTTAAATGAGGTTTGAAATAGCTAGTAATATCTTCATTTTGTTTGTATTCTGTTGTGATTTAATTGTATCCCAAGTTCTAGATTATGGGACGGAACCATTCCAGAAAAATATTTCTTGGTTGGTTGAACTTATTAATATGCAGTTAGATACTTGTCTAGATATCTTGCTAGTTAAGAAAATATTCTCTTGTTAATTGGGGTTTCTAATAATTCTTCTTTATCTTTGGACAAAACACCACCGAATACAGTGTATCTATATTGGTACACCAAGTAAACGGTTATCCACGCCACCGCAGCGGAAAGATATTTCGGTATATTTGGCAAAAAACCTCCAAACGTTGTTCAACAGATGGGTGTGGAAATATAGGTGAGGAAAGTTCGTTTTTCAAACTTGTTTGAGCTATTTTAGGAAGGTAGTCCTGTGTACCGCTATCAGTATGGAGTGGGGGCATTTGAGCACATGTTTAAACTCCGTGGTGCCACATGTACCATGGCAGTTTTAGACCCACCTGAAGAGCGCAAGTGCTCCTAGAAGCCAGATTTGGAAAGTATGATCTCATTGATAACAACTGTGAAGATTTTGGGTTATATTGCAAGACAAGTCTTATCACTACTACAAAAAAGGTCTTTTAGACCTACTCATTTAGACCCTTTCTACAAAACCACTTGTGTTGGTGAGTAAGAAGGAATAAGGCAAGGGGTTTCACTTGTGGTGGTGGTTGCCGTGGAAGAAGGTGGTGGTGAGACGAATTAGGTAGTACAAGAGTGAGGTTCGATCCTCACTCCTTACAAAAGGAGGTCCTTTCTACCTTTGGTAAACCGGAAGCACCTCTACCTTAGGTGGGGGGTGGTTGTCTACATCTTAACCTCCCCAAACACCGGAAGCGGTATTGGGTACCCATAACCCGTGGAAGACGGCATTGGGAGTTACTTTACTTTTACTTTTTAAGAGTGGTAAGGCGATGAGAGCAAAGTTGGTTGTTGGCGTTGGAGTTTTGGTGGAGAAGGGATCTAGATAGTCGCCGCCATATTTGGTGGTCTCTTGAAACATTGAAGGTAAAAATTTTAGTTCACTGCAGAGAGAGTGGAATGGTAATGACTAAAAAAGATGGTAAGAAGTTAGCATACAAGTTTAGTATCATTTAATTTGTCAAACTACTGCAAGTATGCAATTTCAGTAAATATGTTATACGTTATCTATTTCCTAAGTATAAATCGTTTTATATATCTAGCCATTTCGAGTAAATATGATCTATCTCAGCATCATGTTATTGGAAATGACTATCAAATCGGATTCTACATCTCCGTACCTGGTATTTTTCTTTTCAACCTCTAATATATTTGGTTATGTACTAAATCACCCTTTGGTCGGGACTACAATTTAGTGATTGTTAATTTTGTTTGTGTAGAGAGTTTAAGGATCCCGGTGCTGTTGATAGCAATTAAAATAAGGTATGGATATTGCCATGATGAAAAATATTTTATCTAATAATGGCTATGTTACACCGAATCTCAAGCGTCTGATTAAAATAAGGTATGGATATTGCCATGATGAAAATTATTTTATCTAATAGGTTGAGACCAAGGCTGTCAAGATCGCGATCCTACGTAGGATCGTTTTTGCCTTTACAAGATCGAGATCGTAAGATCGGATCGAGATCGTACGATCCTACCAATTTGTAATATTTTATAAACAAATGATACACGAGTCAAACAGTTTAATATTTCTACTCAACGTCAAAAATAAATTCTTATAGTATCCTATTGAAAATATCAAAGTTCAAATTTCAAACACCAAAGTATTGAGACCCGTAACTTGTGGAAGATGATATTAGGATTTGAGAGTTACTTTACCTTTTTTTTAAGTCTAAACTAGAGAAAAAAAAATTGTATTTATGTATTTTTACTTTGAATGTGTGTTTATGGAAGTGAAACTGGTTTGGATTTTAACGAAAATTCACGAAGTCTTTAATGTTTAATTACAAGCTTCAGGTTAGATTCTTAAATGTTTAATTTAACTTATTTTAGATAATATAATATGTAGATTGGAATTGACCAAAAAATATTAAGTAGTCTCGAAAATAGCTAAAAATAGTTCACCACACATATTTTATCTCTTCTTTAAAGGTCTTTTATTTGCCCCATGTAATGTCATCTTCTTCATATCAAACAACCTCCATTTCCAGACCATTCTAACTCTTCAGTTCCGTCCAAACTTTCGCTCTTTTGATTTTTCTTGGCCGCTCAACCGTTCAAATGAATAAAAACATACGATTCAAAAATTCTTTTCCGTTTTTATACATATACATTGATTCGCAGCACCAACAAGTTGATGCCCCCCGCTTGCTTGATGCCTGCTATCTTGGCTTATGTAGGATCGTAGCGACACGCGAGTTTACGATTTTACGTGCGAGTTTACGATCTTGATACGATCCCACCTAATATACGATCTTATGGCGATCCTACACGATTTTACCTGGTAAACACGTAGGATCGTACGATCTTACGTGTTTACACGTGATCTTGACAGCCTTGGTTGAGACAATTGCTCCCCTGCTAACCTCTTTATGTTACTGTCACAAGAGCATGGGTACCGTTACAAGAAATTGGGTATGTATTTATGTATTTCATTATGAAATTCCGACAATGCTTACAACTACGATTTAAGATCATATGACAAAAACATTTGTTACATACAAAAGAATTAATCTTCACCTTTTTGATCTAATGGATAGACACTAATCTCAATAATTAAAAAAACTCACTTTTATCATTTCTTTTCAAAAATTAATATCTTTCAAATCGTTAAGCGGAAAAAAATATACCATTACGACAAACATGTAATTATCTTTCTATAGATAGACACTTTGATATACTTTCGACACAAAAAAATCGTGTTTTTTCACTTTTTTTTACATTTTTTCGTTACTGAAATTTGCATGAAAAAATCACATGTGGTTAAACACTAATGTGAATATCACATGTGATATTAGTGTTAAATCACATATGATATTACACTAATATCACATGTGATATTACATATCACATGTAAATTTCATATGTGATTTAACACTAATATCACATGTGATATTCAAATTAGTGTTTAATCACATGTAATTTTTTCATGCAAATCTCAAATTCTAAAAAAAAAAAAAAAAAAAAAAAAACGTGAAATAAATGATTTTTTTCTTTTTTCGAAAGTATATCAAAGTGTCCGTCTATAGAAAGATAATTAAGTGCTCGTCGCGAAGGTGTAATTATTTTCGCTTAACGATTAATGATTTAAGAGATATTTAAATTATAAAAATAAGTTAAATAATAAAAAGTTTTCAATCTCAATTATTGATTTCTTTTTAAATGAAGTGTAATGATGAATCACTTAGTATGTGATAAAGATTACTCCCCTTTACCCAAAAAAAGTTTGGTATATAAAAAATAACTCTCTTTTAGAACTATAACTGAAATCTGTATCAATTGATGTTACAATAATTTTTGTGTTGTTTACCGCATCACAAGAAATCTACATAAAGATATATAATCTTGAAGTGTATGCATTCAATACTTGGTGCCTACTTTTTGATTATTTGTATCAAAGATGATTGTGGCAGAAAACTTGTAATTATACTAACGCGAAGATTTTATGCGTGGTCATACAGTAGAAGAGTATACTGACCAATTCAAGCACGTTGTTGGACTCAAAGAATGGCCCATATTAAAGTAGTCTGATCGAACCCTCAGTACAAAAGAATTCAAAAGAACCGAAGGAAGTGGAACTCTAATTGTCAAGAAGTCTAAGTATATTCAAGCAATATTAGTTTAAGGTTTGAGCTTGGATTTTCATCTTTCAACTCATTGCATGTTTTATTTTTGATGTTTTCAGAATATTTACGACAAAACCAAATTAAATAAGATGTGTTTGAATATTTGTCCTTTATGATAAATTCTCCTTAGCGGTTGTTACTCTTTAAATTCAAAACTAAAATGACCTTGTTAAATACACCAAAGCAGGTGATTAGCTCAGCTGCAAAATAACCATTAAAAGTTATCTAAAACTACTCCTATAGAGAAAATAACAATCGACTTCTTAGGGCGGTAAACGAGTCGAATCCATTTGAATTTTAGCAAGGTTCGACTCGACAATATAATGTTTGGCTCGATCTCGGCAAGCCTTAATGAGGGAAGCTTGAGCTCGGCTCGAGAAAGGTTAAATTCGACTCGAGCCTAGGTCGAAGAGCTCGATTTATTTGTGGTTACACGCTTTTCTAACCAACTAAAATTGAAATATACGTACTCCCAATACACAAATACGTATTTACACTTATTGTAATTACATCTACACTCTTAAAATGTACATAATGTATATGAAAAACATTTATGGAGTATATCATGAGAAAGCTTGACAATGACTCGAGCCGAGCCTGGATAAACTCGAGCTCGACTCATTAAACATTTTGAGCTCATTTTTGGGCTCGAGCTGGATGCTCGATAAAACTCGGCGCGAGTTGAGTTCTAGCTCATGTAACTTGACAAAAAGCTCAACTCGTTTACACCCCTAATTCTTCTGTCACATTTTTTTCACCAGTTTATGCAACTCAACATCGGAGTCGACCAAATAAAACTGCATTTATTTAGGACCAATAAAATTGCTAACGAATGAGTTACGCTTCAGCAGAAATTAGCTTCTTGGAACTTTAAACCTTTTATTCTTTGTCCATGATTAACCCTGAGAATCTCTCGCAATGATCATAACTTAAAAGCCATTAGAACCGATAAAATGATATGTTTGCCAGATTATTACCCCAAATTCTAACATTCCCCTTAATCGATGAGCAAACATATCAAACAATATCAATTTTCACACAAAATTTATCTTTGATAAACAGGAGATTTTTAGTGAGAATGTTTGCGCTTTGGTTTGAAGAGCCAATCTTTTAGCACTTATAACACCTCTTGCAATTTTTCCCGATGAAGTGAACATCAATTTCAAAGTGTTTTGATCTTTCATGAAAAACAGGGTTGATGACAAGTTGTAAAGCGATTTGTTATCACGAAAATATTAACAGGAGATTAATATCAACTTTTAGATCTTTTAATATTTTTGAATCCAGATGATTTCACAAGCGGCGAGACATAGATCTATACTCGCTTCTATGGAAGATTTTGAAAGAGTGTTTTGTTTTTACTTTTCCATGAGATCAAACAATCATTGAAGAAAACACAATAACTCGTGATGATTTTCCGGTTTTCTTGCATTTGGCCCAATCAAGATCACTATATCCTTCAATATAATTTTCGAGTTGCTAAAATTGTACCTTAGACCTTTTCACGGAGCTCCTTTTAGATACCTCGAAACATTGAGGCACATTCCATGAGATTTCAACGGAGAATGCATATATTGTGCCGAGCAATGAACCGAGTATGAGATGTCGTCTTGTATGGGTGAGATAGATAAGTTTCCCAAGTAACCGATAACCAAATGATGTTGACAAGTAAGGGATCATCATCGGTGGGAATGTATGGAAGCACGAGTTGGGTTCCATAGGTGTGGACACAGGTTTGCACCCAAGAAGACCAAATTCTTTGAGAAGCTCAAAACAGTATTTTCTTTGGGAGAGACAGATGTCATTCCCGCTTTTAAAACCTCAATCCCAAGAAAGTATTTTAGATTTCCCAAGTCTTTGATATGAAATTTTGATTTTAGAAACTCTTTGAATAGATTTATCTCATCAATACGGTTTCGGAAGAACAATATCATCCACATAAACCGGAAGAGCAATAAACTTGTCATTCTCTTTTGGTGAACAAAGAGTGATCATTATGATTGGACAAAGTTATTTTCCTTTAAAACACCGACAAGTTTTTCATTCCATTTTTTGGGAGCTTGTTTTAGACCATATAGAGACTTGACAAGTTTACAAACTTTATTTTTATTGTTCTCATTACAAAACCCCTTAGGAATGGTCATATAAATATCCTCATCAAGATCTCCATACAAGAAAGCATTGTTAACATCAAGTTGAAAAAAAGGCCATTTGTTTTTTACAGCTAAGGCAATAAGACATCTAACAGTAGACATTTTTACAACAGGAGAAAAAGTTTCATCATAGTCTATTCCTTCCCTTTGGTTATAGCCTTTAACAACTAATCTAGCCTTGTATCTATCAACTTCACCATTGGCTTTATATTTGATTTTAAATATCCATTTGTAACCAATGGGAGTTCTATTAGGAGGTAGGTCAGTTATATCCCAAGCATGGTTTTCATTTAAGGCCTCAATCTCAGAATTCATAGCATCTACCCAATTACTATCAAGGATAGCTTCTTCATATGTGTAGGTTCAATACTTTTATTAAGACCGAAGCAAAGCAATAATTATCCATGTTAAGATTAGAGTAATTAACAACTTTTCAACCCCATATTTGACTTTTCCTTCAATAATAAAGTCATTTAGATTGTTGGGCAACTTAGAAACTCTAGTTGACCTTCCGCAAGAGTGGTGGCAAGCCTCTTTCTTGTTCAAATAGAATCGGATGATGTATCGCAGAATCACAAGATGCATCGGCGGGATGTGATTCATGTGATATGATGCCCTCGGGGTGTGCATTATCATCTATAGATGTTGCAATGGTTCATCAATCCTAGTAAGATGACTTACCACATGCTATCATCATAGGATGTCACTCTTCCTTCATCATTGGGACTTGTTTGTGAGTCAAAGAAATTTTTGTAGTTTAAATCTTTAGGCACATAAGTTTCAACAAAAGGTTTTGACACGAGTTTTTCATTTTGAATGGAAACACGGTTTCATAAAATTTGACATCTCGGAATAAAAATATTTTTGTTTCTAGGCTCAAGAGTTTATAGCCTTTTTCTCATTTGAGTAACCAATGAATACACTTTTTCGGACCTACTACCAAATTTGTCGAGATGTTGAGAATAGTGGCATAGCATAAGCAACCAAAGACTCTAAGGAGAGAGTGAAGGGTCATGCCTATACACAAAGAAGAAGGGGACTTGCAGACAGTAATCAAGAGGCAACTTGTTTATGACATAGGCGTGCATTAGAACACATTCGTGCCAAAGATATAAAGGTAATTCCCCACGAAACATAAGGGATCTAGCAACATTAAGGAGATGCCTATGTTTCTTTTCTCAATGCCATTTTGTTGTGGTGTATAAACACAAGAGGTTTGATGTAGAATTCCTTTTCATGAAAGAATTGTTGAAGTTTGTTATTGACAAATTCGTCCCATTATCACTTCTAAAATTTTTGACATTGTGTTCAAATTGATTTGATAGCATATGAGTAAAGTTAACAATGGAAACATAAACATCATCCTTCCCTTAAGCATATAAACCCATACCGCTTGGAATAGTCATCAACAATGGTTAAAAATATTTATAACCATCTCGCTAGTGATTTTATATGGTCCCCAAACATCAAGGTGAACAAGTTGACCAATTTTAGTGGATTTATGTTCACTTGAGGAAATGATTCTCGGTTTGTTTAGCTTTATTACAAGTATCACGAGATGATCGGTTTAGATGAACTATCAAATTTAAGAGTGGGTCTAAGTATGTGTAGGATTTGGTCGAGGATGACCAAGTATTTGATGCCGAGATTTCTAGAGACATGACAAACAGATATGCGTTATTAGAAGTAATCTTACATGTAGAATCTATATCAAAATATATAACCCATTGTATTGTTTACCAATCCGCACAATCCTTTTTGATGTAAATCTCGTATATAGCAATTAGATTCATTAAACCCAACAAACATCTTGTTGTCTCTAGCAATCTTATGAACGAGATAGTAAACCGACATTGTATTCGTGAACAACAAGAACATCAAAAGAGTTAGGTCATTATTGACCTTTAAATCACCAATTTTAGTAATTAAGGCCTGAGTACCATTGGGATGTCCAACAGCTTAGGCCAAGATTTGAAATGTTAACAACATTGGTTAAAAAATTTTCCGACACGATCATGTCCGATTTGCACCGTAATCAACAATCCAACCAAGACCGATGTTTCGTGATAAGGATTTAGTGTTGTTGTTAAAAACTTGTTGAAGTTTACGTTAAACTTGACAACGCCATTAAAGAAGGTTCTGAAAAATTTTTACCGCTAAGTTGGCATTAGTAGATGACACATTGTTGTCATTGAGGAGACTCATAAGTCTTGAGAGTCGCTCATTAGACAAGGAGACAGAGAGTTGCTAGCACTATTATCGTGACGCGATTGGTTTCAAAACAGAAACATTGTTATCACGAAAGGTTTACCATTAAAATTTCTTTTTACATATCCAGCAGGATAGCCAACAAGATCATAACATCTATCAACAGTGTGACCAGGTTTTTTGCAATTAGTACATTTGAGGTTCATGCTTGGTCCTCTGCTATTAGAGCTGTTACCATTATTGAAACCAGAAACTTTGTTGTTAAAACCTCTTTTGTTATCAAAAAATTTTCCACCATCAGAAAAAGCAGTTTGGTCCTCTGCTATTAAAGCTGTAGCATTGGGTTTAGCCGAGCTATTCCCAGATGTGACATTTCTGTGAGATTCTTCTCCAGAGACAACAGAGAAAGCAGTTTTGACATTAGGTAAAGGATATCTGGTTAAGATATTGCTTCTGATGGGAACATAGGAATCATCAAGACCCATAAGAAATTGCATTAATTTGATTAGCTGATTGTGTTTTTCAAAATGTTTTGCAGCCTCACAAGTGCAGGGAGGCAAGCTAATCATACAATCAAATTGTTTCCATAAAGAGTTAAGGTTGTTATAGTAATCAGCAAGAGAGGACCCACTTTGATTAAGAGAGTTAATATTTTTATGCAGATTAAAGATAGCTGAGCCATCAACCTTATCATAGGTATCTTTAAGATCATTCCACATTTCATAAGCAGTTTTAGCATATATAGCACCAACAAATAGTTCAGGGCTGAGAGAATTAAGAATCCAAGTAACCACAACAGAGTTACAAGTATCCCATTGATTAGCAAGACTAGGGTTCGAATCATCTCTTATGCAGGTACCATCAATAAACCCTAACTTATTATGGTTCCTTAAAGCAAAAGTCATGGCCATATTCCATATTTTATAATTTTCGCCCAAAGTGAGTTTAATAGAAATAATGGGTGTACCATTGGTATTATTTGGGTGTAAATACAAAGCATCACCAAAGGATAAGCTTTTCTCAGTGGAAGAACCACCACCACCAACATTATCATCACCAATAGCCATAATACAAACAATAAGATAGAAAGATATAAAAAAGTGGACAAAGAATAATCAGACAATAACATACAGAGATAATAATAAGAATAAATAGACAAGAAGATAAGACTTTGTAATAAGAAACAACAAGCACCAAGCCTGTGGATTAGGGTAAACCAGAGCAGGTATTCGTACCACTCAAAGGTGGCAGATCAAGATGTTGGTCTACCCGTTTGCACCCACAAAGACTTAAGTACTGTAAGTTTAAAGAAGAGATAAGACTTAGACTTACAGAGAAATATGCAGTGAAGAACAAATCACAATCACCCTAGATTCACTTAGTCTAGGGCAAATATGAAACAGAAGATAACCGGTGATTACGCCAACAAAGAATAACCCAAACCACACCTTTGTTGCCAAAGAGAATCAATGAGCTCAAGCTCGATACCATGTACGAAAGTATAGGCAACCCAATATAAACAATAGAACCTTTATTCGGATCTAAGTCGCAATAGTCGACTTAGATTAAGTTTACTGTATATCCAAATGTTACAAGATTAGATTAATGTCAATGAGACAATAATCATGTAAAATGTAAAGACAAGACAAGATCGGTGAAATGATCCGAAAGAAGAAGAGAGTGATACAAAAGACTCACACTCAGTGTGTCTAACCCTAGATTAAGGACTTATTAAATAGGAGATTAAGTTACACTAAGACCCTCTAACGGCTATAAATGACTCATCGCAGAAATGAGTAACGCTTCAAGAGAAATCGACTTCTTGGAACTTTAAACCTTTTATTCTTTGTCCATGATTAACCCCTGTAGAATCTCTGCAATGATCATAACTTGAAAGCCATTAGGAACTGATAGAATGATATGTTTGCCACAGATTATTACCCCAAATTCTAACACTTTGCACTCAAAGAAACTGATACCATCAATTTGAACATACAAGATACTGCCATTTGGATTTACTGCCAACACTTTGTTCAAGTAAAATAGTCTCAACGGATTTTTTTAAGAGAAAAGTAATGGCTTCCGCTTTAGATATCAAAACACATTTCATATAGCTGGTAAAACGGACGGGTTGGGAAACAGGTTAGTATTAGAACTGGTTATTTATACTGGATTAATTCCCTATTGCAAATCAAAACATGTCGGGTTAGTTCACATTTGGGGTCCGTGTATCTGGATAATGGTTAAGAGGTAGTTTCAGTAACTTTTATTCCAAATTATGGTTTTGTACATCTTATTTACAAACGTCAAGAAAGCTTCAATAGCTGAAAAACTAAAAAAAAAATACATATATGCAACTGAAAACGAATTTGATAACCAAACCTATGCGAAAAAGAAAAATGTCACAACTAAAACAAAGATCGCCGATCCACTAGGTAGTCTTGTGGAACGTGAACCACTAGAAAATCCAAGGAACATCGCATCAAGTACAGGTCCACATAACTCCTGGTGGTCACTGGTTCGAGTTTCAGTATAGCTAACGAAGCTTATAGGAAGCACATCTCTAGTGCTGTGTGTCCAATTCAATGGAACTTTTACGGAATATTTCTTGCTTGATCCAACACCATTACTCTTCATCATGAAGTTCCATTTCAATGATCCAACTTGTACAACCACCGTGAAATCTCCCACACACGAGTCACTGGCATCACCCATGATAAACTCTAGAGTATATTGTTGTCTTCCATTAATAAAAGTTGCATTATATGCAATGCCTGAAGGATTACCTGAGGCAGAAATCAACTCTACTGCTCTACGTCCTTCAGGGACCGCATAATGGTTTGAGTTGATATATTTAACCGTGCCTAAAACTATCCAAGGATCTAGTGCTAATTGAACTGAACTCGGAGTATTGAGGTTCGCCTCAGCCTCGAGGAAAGTACCTTGAGAAGACTGCACAAGAGGGCCTGGTCCAACTTCGATGCCACTATTCGAAAAATGATTAAAATCGCCATTATCTGTCAAAAATGTTTAATTGTTTACTATATTTTAAATATAAACAATTTCCAGGGAATTACTGTTCAATGAAGAGTAATGTTTTTTTTTTTTTTTTGTGAAAATTAGAAGTTACATAAATAACCTTGTGGTTCACTTGCAACTGCGAAACAAGTCCTCAAGGACCAACTGTGCAACAGAAAGTTACATAAAAGGTCCCTGTAGTTTATCTACCCTTGCAAGAATCATCTTAAACAGGAAGTTACATAAATAGTCCCTTGAAATCATTTTCAGTTACAATAAACGTACCTAAGGACCATCTGTGTAACAGAGAATTGCAAAAGATAAAAAAAAAAAAAAAAAAAAAAAAAAAAAATCCTACTTACCTTACATTGCACAAAAACCCTCTATCCTAAATTATTTTCGAAATATTTTCTTTTGGTTCTTTTATTAGTCATGTGGCTTTCAACGTGTTTGTCAAAAAACAAGTGTTATTTATTTAATGCTTTGAATTTATTTTGTGTTAAACCTTAGTAATAACTTAAATTTGTTGGTGTAAAGCGGTACTAAAACCCCGTGCCCTGCAATGGAGCGCGGGTGAAGGTACCTCGTTAGGTATTTGTAACACTCGTCAAATCAACTAGTCTTTGGCCTAGCGGGGTTCATGTCCCAACAATGAAAAGAAGTATGAAGAGTAGGTAGGTGTGTAAATTTGTTGTAAACAAATCCACTCTTCAAATAATTAATAGAAGAAAAAAAAAAATATGAAAACAAAATCATTATGTATGTTGTAAGAAATGACATACTTTCCCTTATTTCGGCACGATGAATCCCCGTCACTACAAGATCGTCGATGATAGGCCAACAAGCTGTATTACCGTGACTAACAGTCGTGACACTTTGGATTTGTAGAGTGACATAACTGTATCCCCAAAATGCATAAGCATGAGTTTGCCATGTTTCTTTCCCGAGTGATTCTTTATAAAAGAATACCTTTGAAAAACCAGGATCCGAAACATTTACAGCAGTCGCGTTGTTAGCGCAATACGGACTACTTGGAGCAAGTCTAAAGGTGATGAAATAAAGTTGCCTTGCAGCACAATAAAATGTGTAGCTAATCATACCATTGGGACCTAATTGCAAACCATTACCATCTCCGGTGAGGGAGCTTTTACGCGCGATGACATACCAAACTGTACCCTGGTATGACCAACCAGGGATAATGTTGGTTTTATTATCAAGGAGCACGAATTGAGAGGTTTTATTCACTATTAGATTTGTAGGTTGCATGTCGAAATCCTGCTCGCCAAGTATAACTGCTTAATAAAAAATGTTTCAGTAAACAAAACTAATGATTATATTAGAGAACCATAAAATATAGTAACAAATTATTAAATCATACCGATAAAGTAATGTAATAAATGGATTCAGATTTTGTTAAAACGACTATTGAACATACCTGCTCTAGATGCAACTTGAGAAGATGTCAATGAGACTAAAAAGAGCAATTTAACGAAGAGAATCTCAAGGGCCATTGTGACTTAGGGGGGATGATTAAAAGTATCTATATATATTTATAGCCTTATAGGGTAACAAATATGGCACAAAGATGACCATGAACAAGGCGAAAATGATCAAAGCTATTTTATATACATACTAATTGCTAAGTCGACTCTGTCAACTTTCGCCATGATCTGCCTATTCAATCTAACAAACTTTTTTTTTAGTTAATTTTCAACTTGTTTAAACTTTAAATGAAACCTTTGGATGTATCAAAAGGTTTTGAATTTAATATTATTTGCATATCTAAGTCAAATAGCTAAGACCTTCTACAGTATCCATAGGTTCTGAATCTAATTAGTAAAATATCTCGTAATGATCTAACGTGTACAGAAGATTTCTTGAATGTCTATAAAATGTTATGTTAAAGTCAGAAGTGGATATATACAAGGTTGAGACAAAGAGGTAATTTTGTACGCCACCAATTGAATATGTATGAAATTATGAACAAGGAAGAACAGGTTTATAAACGTTTGAAAGGCCTCATAAGTGTATTTTGTTAAGCTATTCATACGAAAGGTCTCACACTTTATAACCAAACTACATTTTAAAAACAAAGCACTCTTTTCAACTAACACATCGCTTTCACCTCCTATTTATGCAAGTCGGGTTCCAATTAGCTAATAAGCTTTAACATGCATGAAAGATCAAACATCTTCAACTTAAAAAGAGACTATTTCTGCATCTAATAAGGTATACGATTCAACTATAAGAACTATAATAAGATCTATAAAAATAAAAATGAAGTCTCCAATTATTGTTACAAGAAATGAAAGTAAGGGAGTACCAGCCATCCTACGTGTTAAAAAGTCAACCGTATTTAGCCAGTGGTCAAAACTTGTTCAACTTCACGCAGACATCACGAGCTCAAAATTTCTATCACTTTCGTAAAACCTTGAAGTTCATGTCGACATAAAATTGTTATGACCAAAATGTTATATTAATTACCACTAATCAGATATTTTTAATCTTTGATTTCTATTTACGGCAAGGCTTTCAACAGGAACTTTAGTCCTAACCTGTCTCCATATCATAAGTGCGTCATCTTTCTTTGGAGGGTAATGATACTCAAAATGATGTGTGATTTCTTTGAGCTGCTTCCACATTTTTAGCCACCTGTCTTGGGGTATTTTCCTGAGGTGGTCATCAATATAGCTGGGAACCAATGCTTCTTTTATGGAAAAGAAAAGTGCAAACTTGGAGTAGTCTAGCTCAGACTCAAGCGGAGCTCGATATGGTCGCTCACAATCACGGGACAAGGTCGCTCACGACAGCATTGACCAGTCGGTTAGAGGAAGGAGTGGCTCCTGCTGGATGTAAACAGAATTTTGATGACCGCATGCCCTGCATAGACTGGTTACACCATAGATGTGTCAAATATGATTACAAACTTTATACTATCTCAACAAAAATATGAATTTTTTAATAAAATGATTTTGAAGTTTTATGTGGTAAAAAAATACAAATTGGCAACGCTTACTCGTTCGATCTCCTTTTCAAGCTTACCCAGACCCATAGAGATACCATGTAACCCAAATTGGCCCATCTGTAAGTATATGAGTCGAGATTGGCACATCTAATTGCAACGCCTATTAAACTACCACCTTTGTCCCACATACATGTATGAGTAGTCTAGCCAAAAGTTGAAGACTTACAGCATTAATGCACTCGCCTATAGCAAAGCCTGCTTCAAAGTGGACATCCTCGTAACCTTTCAGTAATTTTTCGAGCTTCCAATGAACTTTGCTTTCTTGCACAACACATTAAGTCCTCATTCATTTACTTAGTTATCCCTAAAATGAAATTCTCATATAATGTCCACAAAATTGCAACAATGTTTGACTTCATCCTTTAAATATCATGTAGACCACAACTACAGGTGACAAAATGGGCAGGTTTGACAGGTTAGGTAATGGAAATTATGGAGCTAAATAGTTCGGGTCAATATGGATAATCATTAGTGCGGTTCAGAAGGATTCGGCCACAATACATTTTCTAATTTTAGAGTGTTAAATATGATTATAAAAACTATAATAATTCGTTTTTTAGAAGGAATTTAGGAAATTTAATGCTTTTGAATACACTTTAGGATGATGTTTAGCCGTTTCAATTTCTATTAAGTTCATTAAAGTTAACCCATTTTACCCATTAGAATAGAGATAACCCAAGTCAACCAATATACAGGTAATTTTGTAATCGGGTCGAAATTGCCACCTCTAACCGCAACCAATAGCAGTATACTAAATAGGTTCGGGCCAATATGGGCAACCATTAGTGCCAGTTCATATGGATCGAGTCAGATTACCACCCACAAAGATTTTCTAATTTTAGTGTTATAGTATGATCCTAAACACAACTCGTAAATCACTATAATTATCCATTTTTTAAAGAAATTTAAGAAATTTAGTGATTTTCAATACACTTAGGATGGCGTTTGAGCCGTCCAATATCTAGGAAAGTTCATTAAATTTACCCGTGTGACCCATTAGAATAGAAATAACCCAAATCAACCCATTTATACATAATTTGTAAGGGGTCGAAATTGCCACCTCTAACTGCAACCAAGTATAATACCAAATAGCCAATGATGAAGGGTGAATGGTTAATTGAACCTTAAAAACTTGCAAAAAATTAAAATGTAGCAACTTTTATGGACAGATAGATTACCATGGAAAATTGATTCATGTTCTCATGGTTCTTCCTCTAAAAAAAAAGAAGCGTATTACGCAACTTGTAAGGGTTTGGAGGGTCATCTTTCAGGTAAGACTCCACAACATGCTTATAAGGGCTACCACGTCTTTCTGTAAATTTGACAAGCTTTTGGAGTATTGCTCAAAGTCTGCAATGCATTCACCTCTTCTCGAAGAAATCTGAAAGCATTGGGATGGTGCATTGGGATTACATGATCTCTTCCAAGATTCTTTTGCCAATAGCTAGAATTCCTCAAGAACTTAAGTAAATCATAAGAATTAGGTTCAGATGAATTAGTCATTAAAAAGGAAAAAGGGTCATTTCAAGTCGATATGTGAGAGTGATCGAGTTAACATCAAAACTTGTCACTTTTTACAAGAGGCTCAAGTACGTAAATAAGTAGTTCAACAATATCTAAGTACAAGCATTAAGTAGAAACATCTTCTTTCTATGATACTTCTAGTTTTTATTTTACATATAACTAGAGTGTTACCTAAGGAATATGGAAGATGTATGAGGTAAGGCGGTACAGTATCATATTTTCGATAAAAAGGGCCAAGTTATTTGAGAATATCCTTAAAATAAACTAAATGTCTCATTTTCTCACCCCAAGTAAAGAGTTGGATACACATAAAGCATCTTATTATCTGTATCTTCTAGTAAATATCTAACAAACGAAATGTCATTCATAGATTTAAATCCCTAACTTGTTATATAGCTATAAGTCAGAGTCATCCAATTAGCTCTCGTTTATTCGCGAAAAAAAATACACACTTGTTTTATGATACTGTCATCAGACCTATGACACAAACTCAGAATCACGCATCATTATACATAAAACAGCAGAAAACTTTATAAAATGACACTTAATCAGTAGAGCCATGTAGATATCATATCCATCAACAACAAAAATCCTAAACTACATTTAATCATAAAATATATAAGGTGTCAACATCTTATACAAAATTCACATACTCATCAAATATATAAGGAGTATTTAAACGTTCATTCGAAAGCAATTACTATAATAAGTTTCAGGTAACCTGCTTTGGCTGTAGGTCAACTCATTAATTCCATATCAAGTCAGCTGCAACAAACGTATATCGATATATGAAGCACAATTACTAATTTACCCTAATCTTACCATATACGTATATGATACTTATATTCAGAATTTGCCAAATGCACCATCTTATCGTATACCTGATTTCTGTTTTCTAAGGGGGATTTTGTTAAAGCTTATTAGTTCAGTTTCTCAGCTTTTTGAACTTTAGAAAAGCTAACAAGCCCAATTTTTAGAGCTTAAGAACTTATTTATACCTGCAGTTGTTTATCCCACATCATTAAGGTAAAGTCTTCTTTGATTCAAATTAATAAACACCTTAACTAATTTTAATTGTTAAGTTAAATGTGTTGGAAAGCCTATTTATGAAGCCCTTAAAATAGGGATTGTGTAGTTTCAAAGTTTGGGCTTGTGTTTAGTCGTAATAAGATTAAATTTGGGCCTAAAAGTCATTAACAAAGCTCACTTTAATTTGTTTATTCATTTTATTTAGGTTACTCAAAGTGATTACACATATCCAGAGACTTTTTGAGGAGTGGAAAATTTTGGTAGTTATTGTAACCGGCCGAAGTTTATTACAATCAAGTTGATTACCTTAGTGCCCATAGAAACTTGCGGTCACGGGCTCTTTCCAGGTCCGGTAAAGAGGTGTGCTATATAGCTAGCATTTTTAAGAGGTTAAGTCTTTCCCAAAGCCTATCCCATAGGCTATTGTGATTTGCCCTACTCTTGAATTTGCAAAAAAATATATTCCCAATTGTTGTCTCTAGAAATAGTTAAATGGATTCCTTAATAATTTCGCATTTTTATTATTTACTTTGCACATGTTAAAGAACTAGTTTTAGTTTTGGAAGTTGAAACGCATTTGTGGGGATTATAGTGAAAGTGGTGTCTAACCGTGACCGTGACAGCCATCATCAAAACGTAAATGAGGACATACTAATCGATGTACCCTCAAAATTTAGGTATGTAACTTGGAGTAGGATATGAATTTATCGATGTGAGATGGCGATCTGGAAGAATCGAATTTCATCTTGAAAGTGCGGTCTTTACTTCTTTGAAAACCTCAATTGCATTCCTTAATGTTCTTTGAAACCCTTAAAAGGAAGTAACAACTGTTCTTTCAAGATGGAATCGATTCTTCCCGAATCGCCATCTTCACATTAGATAAATCCATATTCCTACTTTTAATATGTGTAAAGTAAATAATAAGAATGAGAAATTATTAGGGAATCCGTTCAACTTTTTACTTTCAAAGATATTTAGAGCCAACAACTAGGAATATATTTTTTGCAAATTCAAGAGCAGAGCAAATTACAATGGCCTATCGGATAGATTTCGGCCTGGGAAAGACTTAACCTTTTAAAAATGCTAGCAATGTACCACACCTCTTTACCGAACCTGGAAAGAGCGGGTGCCAACAAGTTTCTATGGGGCATTAAGGTGATCAACTTTTATGCAATAGACTACAACCCCGATTACAATGACTATCAATTTTTTCAAACGAGTAGCAACTCTTTAAAACTACACAATCCATAATTTAAAACTACACAATCCATAATTTAAAGTAACAATTAGTTTTAAGTAACAAATTTAAACAATTAGGCTTTCATTAAGCTTTCATTAGGCTTTCATTAGGCTTTCAACAAATTTAAAGTAACAATTAGTTATAAGTAAAGGTGTTAATTAAACGGAATCAAAAAGCTTTACCTTTGAGGGGTTCGTTGCGAAAGCGCTGGCGAGGCGCCGTAAAATGAGATCTAGGTTTTCTTTTGGGTTTGGCCGCACAATAGCAACGCACTTTTTCAAATGTACCGATCTAGTACGCTACTATTTTTGTCCCACTTAATGTTACTGAACTTTACTGCTTTTGTACCAATCTACCCCATCAAACTTGTTTAACCACCAAATTTTTTTGCCCATTTTCGCACGTTCTTTCCGTTTTACGCTTTGCACGTTTTGTCCGTTTTACACGTTTTCGCCGTTTTATCCGTTTTGCACGCCGCTCGCTTTCGCACGCTGCGTTCGTTTTCGCACGTTTTAGTCCGCTTTTGCACATTTTCACACGTTTTGCATGATTTCATCCGTTCTACACGCTTTTGTTCGTTTTACGCATTTTCATTCGTTTTACATGTTTTCACTGTTTTGCACAATTTTTCCATTTTGCACGTTTCGTGCTTTCTACATTTAGGCACGTTTTTGTCCGTTTTGCATGTTTTACATTTTCGCCCATCTTTGCACGCTTTAGGCTATTTAGCATGTTTTCGTCTATTTTTGTATGTTATCGTCTTTTTCGACGTTTTAAACGCGTTTCGCGTTTTCATCCATTATTGCGTTTTGTCCATTTTAACGTTTTGTCTGTCTTTGCATGTTTTCGGCCGTTTTGCCCGTTTTCATCCGTTTTGCACATTTCGCACGTTACTCTTATCACAAGGCGAAAATATGTAAAACGAATAAAATGCGTGAAATGAACAAAACGGCGAAACGGACGAAAACGCAAAATGGACGATAACGCGCGAAACGTTCAAATGAAGTGAGTCACTCTTATCACAAGGCGAAAACATGTAAACGAATGAAATGTGTAAAACGAACTAAAATATGTGAGCGGATGAAAACGTGGCGTGTGAAAATGTGCAAAACCGGACGAAACGGACAAAAACGGACGAAACCCTGAAAATGAAAATACGTTACATTAAGTGGGACAAAAATAGACGCGTACTAGATCGGTACATTTGAAAAATGTATTGCTATTGTATGCCCAAAACGCTTAATAAAAAGATGCATAGCCGGTTTCCAAACTTTTTCCCAGTGGCGGTCACTTATGGGTAGATTGGTACAAAACGAAAGTTCGTAATATTAAGTGGGACAAAAATAGCGCGCATACTAGATCGGTACATTTGAAAAGTATCGTTGCTATTGTACGCCAAACCCTTTTCTTTGTTGGGGCGTTTTTAGAGAGTTTTGAAATGCTAGTAATGTTGTTTGGTGAATAGTTATTGTAAGAGGCCTTTTTTTTTTTTTTTTTTTTTTTTTTTTTTTTTTGGGTTGGGTATTCCGGTATGGTATTCTGTTTGGTACTCTTTTGATTACTTGACCCCATCACTTTTTACAATGATATATGCAATCTTACTTTCACTAGGCACTTTGGTTGATACCATCAAATAAGATTTTATCTTTTTTCTTTTACGGTGGAATCACATATTATTATATTTTGTTTTATTCTAAATAACTATTAAAAATATCCTACCTATTTTTAAAAGGTCAAATCGCATAAAAAGGTACTCATCTTATGTCCAATTTCAATTAAAGGTACTATTCTTTTTTTTTCTCAATTTAAGGTACCCGACTTTTTTTTTTGGGCCGATTTAGGTTTTTTTCTAACTTCCCTTAACTATTTCGTTAGTAAATTACATGTTTGGTCCTTGAGTTTGTGTAGGCATTACATGTTTGGTCTTTCAAATTGCTTTTGCACATTTTCAAAAAAAATTGAAATAAAATTTTTTCAAAAAATTTTCAAATATTTTTTCCAAATTTTTCAAAAACAATTTTTCAAATATTTTTTCCAAATCTTTTCAACAAAACTTTTATCCTCAGAGTGGTGGTGAACCGCTTCTTCTTCTTCCACGAAGATTCACACAAACCGAGCTTGATGGAACCGAACAAGATTTGGCGAAGGTCAAATTTTGATTGATAAAGTAAAAGGAGGTTATTCAAGAGCCATCGCGGTTTCATTACTTTTATTCCATTATGTCTTCTCATAAGAAGAGGAAGGATATCGAATGATCAATTCACCATTGAGAGCATTAAGCCCAAAAGGACGAATATTGTGGTGTTCTAACGGCGATCAAGCGAGGCGTGAATGCGAGATGCCAATGAAAAGAAAAGGATAGAAGTCGGAGACTCGCCTATATTCCTACTAATGTGATCCCCATTACTTCAAATATGTTCTACACTACGATATATTGCTCGATGTTTTTACAATTATCTTTTTTGAAGCGGATAGTTCACGAGTGCTCATTCTATGAAATATTTTTTTCAAATTTTTTCAAAAACTTTTTCGAAATATTATTAATCAAAAAAAATTGAAATATTTTTTCCAAATTTTTTCAAAAACTTTTGAAATATTTTTTTTTTCAAAATTTTTCAAAAAATTTTTCGAAATTTTTTTCAAAAAAATTTGAAATAATTTTTTCCAAATTTTTTTCGTATGAAACGACGAAAATATTTTGAATTTTTTTTTGAAATATTTCAAAAGTTTTTTGAAAAAATTTGGAAAAAATATTTCAAAAATTGTTTTTGAAAAAATTTATTTTGAAAATATTTTTTGAAAATGTGCAAAACGGATGAAGGACCAAACATGTAATGCCTATACAAACTCAAGGACCAAACATGTAATTTACTAACGAAATAGTTAACGGAAGTTAGAAAAAACCTAAATCGCCCAAAAAAAAATTTGCACCTTAAATTGAGGAAAAAAAAAGAATAGTACCTTTAATTGAAATTGGATATAAGATGAGTACCTTTTTATGCGATTTGCCTTTTTAAAATTATAATATTTAATTTTTAATTATATTTTTTTCTCATTCCTTATTTCTTTCAAATCTTTCTCAAATCCAAATCTAATTTCAATCTCACTTACAAACCAAACGCACCTTTATTGGTGATTTGTGAGAATGGAGGTGTAGATTTGGGTTTTGTGCATTGTCAAAGTGAGAAAGTAAGGAAACGTTTGGTTTGGGTGATTTGATTTTGGGATTGAGACTCAAAGAAGAAAAAGTTGTTTGGTAATGAAATGTGACTGTTTGTTTTAGCATTTAGCCAAGATAATAGGGCATACAGAATTCTTGGGTTAATTGGCTGGTTATCTCTATACTTATCCTAGTTTGAGTTGGGATCCACTACAAAGTGGGAAAAATTAAAAAGTTTGCAAAGCCACTCATGTAGTGTCACGTGTCCCCCACCCACTCTTTCCTTTTTTTCTTAGTATTTTCGGTTAAAGGGTCTTTTGGTCATTTGATCATTTGTTTTAATTCCACCTTAAACTTCAAACGTAAATAACTTTTAAACGAAAACTTTTACAAAAAACCGATTTCACCATAATTTTAAAATTTAATTCTCTTTAATTTGGTATGCAGTTTGATATATGAATCGCAACTTTTTTTCAACTTTTTAAGTGGGTGATGATTTTCTTAAAATTTTCGGCATTTTCGGCATTTTCGGCTCTAACTTTATCTAGTTTAAAGGCCGAATTATGCAAAACTTAAAACATGAAAGTTGTAGTTTTTTGGCCATGCATTACCCAGGATTTTGAATCACTTAAATTCGATATTCTATTAGTGAGACATCGCACGTTAAAGATGACGTCTTAGTCATATTTAATACACACTAAGTGTTTGATAAAATGCTTAAAAGATAATTTTCTTATAAAAGTACATTTAAATGTACTAATTGGTGTACCACAATACATCTTTGTTAGTTTTAGCTTTTTTTAACTGATAAACAGACTAATTGATGAAAAAAACCAACTTATGAACAATGTGATCATAACTGATGAACAGTTCGATGAACAAGATTAACTGATGAACAACACTAACTGATGAACAATCAGTTAATATTGGTCATCAGTTAGTGTTGTTCATCAGCGATCAACTGATGAACAATGTGCTTATAACTCATGAACATTTCCATGAACAAGGTTAATTGAACAATATTGTTCATCAGTTAGTATCGTTGTTTATCAGATAGTGTTGTTCATCAGTGACAAACTGATGAACAATACTAACTGATGAATAAAACATACATTTTTTTTAAATAATGATTGAAACAATCACTCTTCGAATCTTACATTAAATAATGAACAATACTAACTGATGAACAAAACGTACATTTTTTTAAAAAAACGATTAAAAGAATCACTTTTTGAATCTTACATTAATAAAATGATTAATGATGCTTTGTGGTATAAAAGTTAGAGCATTTAATGCATTTTTAACACAAAAAATCTAAGCTTGACATTTCATCAAACACCTTGTGTGAAACAAATAAGATTAAAACGTAATCTTTAACGTGCGATATCTCACTCATTTCATATCGGATTTGAGTGATTCAAAAACCTTTGTAAAAAGTGAACGGAAATCTATAAAATTCATGTTTTAAGTTTTTCACGATTCGGCATTTTCGAGGGTAAAAAATAAGGGCGAAAATGCTCAAAAAACAAAGAAAATAAACACCCATTTGATATGTAAATTTTTTTTAAAAAAATTCTAACAAAATTTATACCAAATTAAAGAGGATCAAATTTGATAAATTATGGTGAAATCGGTTTTTCTAAAAAATTGTCATTGGTGAGTCATGTACATTTGAAGTTTGAGGGTGTAAAAGAAAAAACATATCAATTTACTATAATACCTCTTTGACCAAAAATAATAATAATAATAATAATAATAATAATAATAATAATAATAATAATAATAATAATAATAATAATAAAGTAAGTGGACTAGATACACTTTTACACTTTGCAAATTGATTCACTTTTAATAGATCTTGTACGATCCTAGTTTTGTGGGCCTCTTTCAATTTTCACTTACGCTTTTTTTTTATTTTTATTTTTCATATGATATGTTTTTTAAATCATACTTTAATTTATAATATTTTTTAAATATTATTTTCTCTCTCTTACCTTAAATCCAAATTCAAATTCTAATCTTAATCTAAATTCAAATCCAAATTCTAATCATAAACCTGTCTATGAACCAAACAAGCCCTAAGTTGACCAAAAAAATTTATTATTCTTTAAATACCAAATAGATATATTATTTTGTTTGTTTATTTATGATTTGTGTGAATACATAAAAATAATACATATGTATTTATAGTAATATGTAGCTTATTAGATAAACAATCACAAATCTAAAGATAATGTACTCAAACTTATAATTATGTTTGGTCCAATAACCTAATCATCTAATACTTTTGACATGCGGAACTACTCCTGATCAACTAACGATACGGTGTAACAAAAGAAAGACCTTTTCTAACAAAAAAAAATACAATGCCACATAAATAATACCTCATCAATACTAAAATACATTAAATCGCATCTTAAAACATCATCATCATACTCTTTATATAACAAAGTAAGCTCTTGATATCATCAAAAGTATTATTACCAAAAGTATATATTTACTAGATGTACATATATGTATATCTTTATATGTTACAAAGCATTCAAAAAGTTTAAGTATTTGTTTTATTTAGTAATTTTTGTATCTAAATAACTAAATGGGTGTACGTTATGAATTAAACTTCTCATTGATGGTTATTATATAAAAATATAATTAGTTATTATATGAAAATATAATAAGTTGAATATATTTTGACAAAAGTTGGGCATGAACCGGGTATATGTTTTTTGTTTCTCGTGGTAACTATAAGCTACAAAGCATGTGTTTAAGTAAATAGCCATTTTATAATTTATAAAACTTATATTAGTTTTTATAAAACATATCAAGTTATATATAAGTTAAATAGGCGATATAAATCAATAATCTTACAAGTAAGTTTAGAACTTTAGTTTAGACTAGTTTTTATACGTCTTAAATGTATATTATAGTTTATGGTTGTATGCGTCGAATATATATAGTTTTGATTATATAATAGGTTTTAGAGTCTCATTCGTGGTCGAGTAAAATGAAATGAGTCGAGAATGTGTGGTGGAATAAGTCGAGTACGAAGGACGTTGTTACGTACCGATTACCAAAACAGGTCTTGTTAGACACTGACAGTAAAAAAAATATACACAAATGCTTACAAACAGACACACCCAATGCTCGTTTAAATGTGGTGGGTTGTGACCCAACATGAACCCAACAAACCTTGGACTCAAAAAAGGGGTTTTGGCCAAATGAAACAAGTACTAGAACCAAAACCACATGACCCTTTAGGCTTAAACAAAACAAGGCCAGAACAACCAAACATGAATTTAACATTTACAATTTTTGACAGCTTGATGTTTTGATACAGGGGTAAAAATAATTTCCGAGCTCGAGTAGTCAATTTCGACCTCGCAACACACACTAAATCCGATTTCAGAAGTAAAACGACTGAACCCATTTAGCTCGTATCTTATCATAACCCAACAACCTAAACGTACCCTACGTTGGACTCAATCCCCTCAACTCAACAAACATAACCCAAAACCAGGTTTAATCCCCATTTCTATGCCATTTAACAAACTGAGAAGTTTCAACTGGGGAAAGGAACGAAGCCAAATTTACTAAGTTCGAATTTATCAAGTGCGTTCTTATCATTTGTGTTAAGCGAAAATGGAGTGTAACCAAGAATGAGTAGCACCATGTTACCCAAATACAAATCGATCCCACCATCTTCCTTCTTGTTTGACCTTGCGATTCGATGGTGATGGATCAAGCATGAATTTTGGGAGGTGATGATTTTTAGGGTAAGATGGAGAGAGAGAGGCGCAATTTGCTAGATGGAGAAGGAAGAGGAGTGAGATGGAAAGTTAACTGTGAAGTGTGTGGGGCGTGGATATCAAAGAGTTGGATAGAAGCATTGTCAGTTTTATTATTATTAAAGCGGTGACAGTCATGATTTCATGCTTCACTCATGCCTTATCACCCATCAATAATATTCTAACATCTCATCTCATGCCTTTCTCATACCTCACTATACTTTTCTAGTGACAACCATAATTTCATGACTCACCTAATTTTATTTTTTATTTTTTATATTCATAATTATATTAAACAATTTAATAAAACATAATATTTCATTAATAATAAAAAAAATTTACATAATACTTTTTAAAAAAAGGAAATCACTAATCATCGAGAATACATATTTAAAAATTGCACGGCCATCCATATTTTTTCGCGAGCTCACGGTTTTTTTGGTAATAGTGATCTCTCGCATTGTCGGATCGGTTATGTGATCGTGCGGTTGGTTATAGAACTTCATCGTCCGAAACAAGGCCTTTTTTTCAACATTTTGGGATAGTAGGGAGGTGGTTGTGATTGAACTTGCGGACGAACAGGTTGTGATCGAGAGTTTCGTCCACGACCTTTGGACGAGGTTGAAACACCTTTTGATTTCTTTGCATCCATCTTTTTTAGAAGAATGAGAGTTGGAAGTAGAAGAAGTGAATAAAATGTAATTAGAAAATGGTGATTAAATTGTATATTTATAGATTTTTTTATTTATTTATTATTATTATTATTTTTATTTTTATTTTATTTTTTTTTAATTATAAAAACATCACTTTCATTAGAAACAAAACCGTTGGATTACAAGAAATTAGTGGGAGCCTCGAAACAACTGGGCTCCCACACCTTAGCAATAGCAAAACTAATCCCATCAAGATATGGGCGGCCACAGCCTCGATGTCTTGAGTTATAGAGAACTTCCTGATCCACTTAAGTAAGGTCACCGCGTCGCCTCAAGTTCTCCTAAGGAGGAAAATGAGAAAGGGTGAACCCATATCCAATGTCTGTACATATGGCTCGTATTTGATGCGCTTACGCTTTCGGCGTCAATCACTACACGACCGGCACAAAATCCATCATACCAGCTTTGTGTGAAGGGGACGACCCGTCAAATCGACACATACGCCCCGCCTCCATCCCAAGAATAGAGCAAGATATCTGCTGGCAGAAGACTTGCTCCTTTCTCCACCCAATCCGATGTCAACCTCTTTACGAGCCGAGACCCCGATCGAGAACGATATCAATCAAAGTGTCACGCACTATGTTGTGCCGATGTTTAATACCAATAGTGCCAAGACACGATACAAAGATGGTCCCCGTAAATATCCCTGTGAAAACCTTGGAGCAAGCCGAACACGGCATCCGAATCGAGAAGGGGAACGCCTAGCCGATAACATAGTACACATCCGTAAGTTCGCATTCATAGTCTTTCCCACCCACTATCGGGACCACTCGAGCCGGTCAAGTATGGTCTTCCATTTGCGATCTCCAAAGGGCCATCCGTCTAGTAGATAAGCGTAAGGTGGATTCACCTCTTTGGTGACACGTCGAAATATAAATCATCAATATCTTCATGAGTTTGGGGCGCAATTTCACAAGAGCTACCCAAAAGGTCGGTCTCCATTTTCTCGTTAAAAACATGCGGGGCATCATCAAAGGAAGATCCAAGAGCACCAACACCGCATCATCAAGAAGTTCACCAGAGGTGGCGATTGAGTCTAGAAGCAAGGAAGGGATAGTTCAAAACATCGCCAAGAGCCAGAAACGCCAAGCCCCCAAATTCAAAGGGAAGAGTAGCCGCCTCCATTGCCAATTTCCAAACCCGGCCCGTAGGCGGTGGACAATACGCCCAAAGAGGAGCGAAGTGTTTCATCGAATGAAATTTGAGCACGCTCAAAGACACTGGGGAACATATGCGCATAGAGAAATATAGCTTGAAATGCCAAGACATGCACGGAGGAGCAAAGAACTCACATTGGGGATCATTAAGCTTAGCAATGTCGTCCATAAGTTCAACGGTTTTAGAAACTCGCTTCAAAACAAGCTTACTACTAAACTCAAGATCTACACCAACAGCCCACCCAACAATTTTACGCCATGCGGGGCGGGCAATATTAGGAGGAAAACACCTTCGAGTCCGCTTCTAGGATCTTCCTGGCCAAAAACCTCGCTTTATCGACGTTGAGGTGCAAACCATAACGAGGTCCATCTATCATAATGAGCTCCAAGGCCTTCCCAACAAACAGAGTATCTCCAATGATCGTACCATCATCTAGGTACCAAGCTTGAAAAGGGAGAGAAAAGGATTCTTTGATCTTGCGACCCAAAGGATGTAGCACCAACGCAAAAAGGAGAGGTCCAAGAGGATCACCTTGTTGCACGCCTTGGTGTGACCATAAAGTGTGTTCCCCATAGTATAATCTGGCTGGGCTAGAGTAGCAAAATTCAACCCAACGTGATATGGCAGGACAATGGAGGCGAGCCTCTTGTAACATAATCTCGCGGTCCACCAGATTGAAGGCTTTTTTGAAATCCACCAACAACATCGAAAGACCCACATCACCTCCACGGTCTTCAACAAGCCTATTCAAGGCATGGAGAATGGCTTCCCTCCTCCGTAAACCCCAACTCCGAATCAGATCATTCAAGTATCCATCTAAAGAGTGGCCAATCATAGAAGCTCCCACTTTGGAGACTAAACGCCTCCATAGTCCCCACCGCAATAGGACGGATACCACCACCGGTTTGATCAAAGTGTGAGAGGAGCACCGCAATATACTCGCCCAAAGCCTTAGGACACTTACCATCAAGAAAAGATTTACCACCGGTGATGGAATTGATTAACTCATCGATATAGCCACAAAGCATACCGCTAAAGCAATCCAAAAGGTGTTGCCAGAAACCATCTCGCCACAAGATGTCCTGTGGGAAAGCTCTTAATCATATCAAGAACCACAGCAGAGATGCAATGAGGTTATGATGATCAATAGGTATATCAGCAAGGAAGGAGCAGACTTGAAGGGTGCTTAGCCTTTAGGTCCTCGGGGTAGTATCATTGTAAGGAGCAACACCAAGAAGAAAGAACTCGATGCAAAGCAGATAATGACCATCACGATCTTCCTCCTACATTGCTTGACATTACGCTCACCAAACTCCGTGTTTTCCTCCTCAACATTAGACCAAACAGAGAGGGTTCATTAAAACCTCTAACAAGTCGCAAACTACCACCAGCGCACCCAAGCCCGAATGGCATTAGCGATATATTCTTCTTGACACCGGCGCTTAGTAGCGCACTACACTCCATGTTACTCCTGACAAAAGGTTTTAAGGAAACAAAGAGGCAAGGCTAATGTGCTAACCCAACAAGAAATGTCTTCGTGTGCAGATCACCTTATCAAGAGCTCCTTTCAAAACACGAGAGAATCCCAAACGGCACTTTGGAGGGATGGATTTGACAGTGTGCAACCCTTTAGCGAGCAAAGTGTCAAGTAAGTGTAGATCAAAACTAGAGTGCTCTTCCGAAACCAAATCTTCAATGCAAGCGAGCTGAACAGAAGAAGGGACTTGGGGCTTAGCGAGATCAAATAACACAAATCTAACAACACCATCACCGCAATCGGGTGGTGGCACAAAATCAGATCCATGCCGACATTTAGAGCGAAGAGTATGCGTCTTAAAACAAACCCCACACAACCAAAAGACCCATACGTTTCAACGTAACCTCAGCAGCCTAAAAAACAACCAGATTAATGGCCAAAGAAAGTTTGGTGGTAGCTAGCGCAACCTCAGTGAAGTGACGATCACGAAGATGAGAAATCAACGAGGTTTTGGTAAGCCCATTCCCACTACCGTCTTGACAACCACTTAAACCAGCAAAGGGACAATGAAACCGAATAATAGCCATAGAGTTTTTTTTTTTTTTTTTTCTAAAAACCAAACAAAAGACTAAAAAGAACAGCGCAAGGAATAAAAATGCAACAAGGATGTGCGGCCCCACCAATAAAAACAAATATTAAACCAAGTGGGAACATCAACCCACCTACGCAAAGACCAAAAAGAAAACTGTATGAACAAGGACCATAACAATAGCCAACGCGGGCCCCACCAATACAGAACTCAAAAAGTATTAAAGGTAAGTCGCTACCGTAATCCGGAAACCCAAGACGCTACCAGAACGTGGCCTCACTATCACCAAACGCAACCGCATGTTGCTACCGAATTGAAGAAGCAAGTCGCTACCCTCAAAAGAGCAAGCAAACTAACGCTTTCCGAATTCACCCCACGCCGTAACAGAAAGCAAATAAAAAAACAAAACAAAGCACTAAACCGGTTCAAAGAATCAACCAAGATAGTTTTGGAAACAAAGGAAACTATTTGGAAGAACCAAACAAGGCCACAATCCAACAACCCGTTGGAGGAAAGTTCCCAAGACACCGAGAAAGAAACAAAAAGAAGAAGAAATAAATTATTATTATTATTATTATTATTATTATTATTATTATTATTATTATTATTTATTTTTAATTTTTTTATTTTTTTTTATAACATCACTTTATTAAAACTCAAAGGTTTTACAAGAAATTAGTGGGAAGCCGAGAAACCAACAGGCTCCCACTCCTCTAGCAATAAATAAACTAATACGATTAAAATATGACCCGCAAAGACGAGCCCCAATGTCTTGAGTTAAGGAGAAACGCCTAATACGCTTTAGTAAGGTTACCGCCTCTTTCTCAAGTTCTCCAAAAGAAGAAAAGGAAAAGGGAGGAACCCGTATCCGATATCTGCGATTTAGCCTCATACTTGACACGCTTACGTCGTGTAGCCTCACTAACCGCATGCCCCGCAAAAATCAAGCAACCCCGATTGCGCCAAACGAGACGAACCCGATTATTATTATTATTATTATTATTATTATTATTATTATTATTATTATTATTATTATTATTATTATTATTATTTGAAAATGGGTCTAACGGCTATATTTCTAGTCGCTGCAACGACTAGTTTTTTTCACCTCCTCTTCATGCCAATTCGGCAAAGATTGTCGTGCTCCCTCCATGCCTCACCATGCCGCAGCCGTAGTGGCGGTGTTGCCGCTCGGGATCGAGGCAAACCGCTCCATCCCGAAGCTCGTTGCCACCACCCTTAATAAACGTATTTTGTGTACTCAGTGTCCCGCTGTGCTAGACTGTAATCGTGACATCTCGGTTTGCTACAAATGTAGTGGTTACCTTTCTGAAAACGTTTTTATAAAACTGATATTAAAATGTTTATTTTGAGTTTTTTAGGTTTTAAATAATGACTTGAAAAATTACGGGTTGTTATACCTTTCCACTATAATTCGATGACTTTGTCACAATTTTCCTGACAAGTCAAAGAACTATACTCTCTTTCCTAGTTACAACCACACTATTTGCTCATTTTCATTTATTTTATAATCACTTACATGGTTAATACTGTATTAAACAATTAAATACCATACATATATTTCATAAAAAAATCAATATTTCAAATTGTCATTTCTTTTTTCTGTCCTCACTTTCATTCAAACCAATACTAGATTCAAATCCGATTCCAAATCCTTTTACGGACCAAACGCACCCATAGTCTTCATAAACCTGTTACTTATTCCAAAGAAAAAAATTCACAACTACTAGTACAAGTGTTACCTTATAAGTTATAACAACAACCAAAAGAATGATGAACGGACTATCCCTTTCCCTACCGAAAAACTAGTCTGACTCTCCGTCTTCATTTTTTAGAAATGCTAACAAAGTGACACACTGAGGCCTTTCTGACTCGGCCTAGCCCGTTCGCCCTACACGCCCCGCCGCTCAAAAGGCGAAACTCGTCGTAGTTTGGCAACCTAAGGGCTGACTTTATAAGGTCTAACCTTTCGCTACCATCGGTGCGGGCAATTAGCTTTGCATCACCGATAGACTACTTAAGTTTCAATTCAAAAGGCCCTACTTAATTTCGTAAGCATGTCATTGTTAGTCAACGTGTTCCATGGATCAAACTCAATAGTATAATGCGTTTCTTTTCTTCTTTGTTGTGGACTTCATATATGCATATATAACAAATAAAACCCCTTTCCTATTAGGCTATAGCGGGCTTATGAAAAAGAGAAAAAATTTTGGTACTCGTCCAAACGTTCAGGGCATGTGCAATGGTCCATAGTGCCTTATTAACTATTTATATAACTTTTTGAATGATTATATTGTCGATCCTTAACTTATAGATAGCTATGCACTTAATTAACTTCGAAACAAGTTTAAACACATTGCATTTTGTCTTAAAAATGGTGGTGAGAGAAATATGTTTTTGTTTTTATTGTTTTTCAATGCATACAACGAACACAACTAACCAATAAATACAAAGACAAAGACTATAAAGGAGGAAACATAATAAATAGAATGCATGCGTAAATAGGAGGAAACATAATGCATGCGTAAATAATGGAGTCAATCAAAACAATGATTGAGGAGACAATCAAGGCAATGATTGAGGAGATTTTAATACTCCCCCTCAAGTTGGAGCGTGAAGGTTTCTAATGCCCAACTTGCCAAGTAAGAACTTAAGTTGTTGAGTGCCCAATCCTTTTGTGAGCAGGTCTGCAATTTGCATGCTAGTGTGGATGCGTAGGGGCTGAACTTCTTGAGACTCAACTAGCTCCCGAACGAAATAGCAATCCATCTCTACATGCTTGGTTCGTTCGTGGAAAACAGGGTTATTGGCGATGTGCCTAGCCGCCTGATACCATACTGTTTCTATTGGTTTCCTCACTTAAAGTGCTTTCATCAATAGTGGGTTTTACGTGGTTTCTAATCTCATCACGAATGGGTTTGTTCAAAGGGTCAAAAGCATCTACTTCTTCATAAATCAAATTATCACCCTTGAAAGGAAAATTTTCTTCAAAAAATTTGGTGTCTCTAGAGATTATGATTTTGCCCGTTTTGATGTCAAGAAATTTATAGCCTTTAGTTCCTTGTGGGTAGCCCATGAATACTCCGGGCCTCCCCCTTTCCTCAAATTTATCCTCTCTCATGTCGATGTTTCGATGGTACGTCAAGCAGCCAAAAACCCGCATATTGTCATAATCAGGTTTTTGGTTGAAAACCAACTCGAAAGGGGTCTTATCATCAATAACCTTAGATGGCAATCGATTAATGATGTAAGTGGTAGTCAAAATGCATTCCCCCCAAAACCTATTTGGTAAATTTGCTTCGAATCTGAGTGATCGAGCAATTTCGAGTATGTGTCGGTGTTTCCGTTCAACAACTCCATTTTGTTAGGGTGTATGTGGGCAAGTGGTTTCAAGTAAAATTCCCCGTTCATTATAAAAACTGGTCATGTCGTTAGACGTGAACTCCCCCCCATTGTCACATCTAACTTTCTTGACATGTCTTTCAAATTGAGTTATTACCATATTGCAAAAAAACTTAGCACTTGTCTTTATGGAACTATTTGGAAAGGGTAGCATAGTATGTTTGGCCTTAGAACAAGAGTCACACAATTTGTCTAAAGTAATATTCTTAAGAAAATCAATTGCGACAAGCTTATCTTCAGATGCATGTCCCAACCTTTTATTCCAAGTATTCCCATTCGTCATCATAGCTCTTCTTTTGCCATTGAGCAACCCCATTCGGTATAGACCATTTTTGCATCTACCGGCACCAATCAAGCTCCTCGTGTGAAGCCTCTGCATGACACAAAATTCCGGAAAAAAAGTTATGGAGCATTGAAGATTGTTGGTTAATCGACTCACTAACAGAAGGTTGCAATTAAAATCAGGGATATAAAGAACTCCCTTTAATTTACACTACTACACAAAGCATTTTTTGGTACGCTTCTTAGGTACGGTTATATGAAAACCGTACCAAAAAAATCATTTGGTGCGGTTTTTAGAGAAACCGTACCAAGAAAAAGCATTTGGTGCGGGTTTTAAATTTTCCTTGTTATTTGGTACGGTTACTTTTAAAACCGCACCAAATAAATATTTTTTGATACGGTTATTTTAGAAACCGCACCAAATAAACATTTTTTGATACGGTTTTTTTAGAAACCGCACCAAAAAACAAATTCAAAATAATTGTCTACATCTCAAACTCCCCATACACCGGAAACGGTATTGGGTACCTATAACCCGTGAAAGACGGCATTGGGCGTTACTTTACTTTACTTTTACTTTTTGTATAGGTACAAACTTCTTCATCATGTATCCAAATTAGAGATTTCACCTCATTTTAGAAAACAACGCATCATAAGGTGAGTTTATAATTTTTTTTTGTTATTTGTAACATTATTTATCTTTATGTTGTTAGTTCTAAATTTATATATGTATGTATGTAGTTAATATGTTTATTTGTGTATATATAACATGTGCATCTAGAAGTTTTAAGTAGATCCATATATGAAATTAGTTGATACACGTCCGAAACTAATCTAATAGAGATTAATTTCGGGCAGTCCCCGTTTCACAACTAGAAAAAGGGGCAACACCTACAAATTTTTCCTAGGAAATTACCTACGAAATTCCTACAAATTTCCTACGGATTAAGAGAGCCATTATTAGTGACTATTTTCCTAGTAATTTCCTAGCGACATCGACGGATATGAAACTCTCACAAGTCCGTAGGAAATAGTGATAAGTTTCTAGGGATTCGACGATACTATAGCGCCGAAATCCTTAGAATTTTTCAACTATTTCGTGGATCTCCTAGTGATTGACTAAAAATCATTAAAAATAGTGATAATATACGCCGCTCTTATTATACCTACATATGTGTCTATATTAGGATGATAACTTATCATATGATGTCAAAAAAGTATGAGCTAGGGTACAAACATAAAACAAGTGTAAATGTGTTTACGATTATGTATAACCCTATTTCCGTGTGCATATGCATGTGTTAGTATAAGTACAACAATGTATGACTGTTTGTTTATAGGTAGTTTGTATGTATGTATGAATGATAAGATGTAAGTGTCTATTTGTGTGTTTGTATGCTAAACTATATGGATAAACATGTGTAATGTATGTGTTCATATACGTAGACGAACATTTAGATAACTAATTCATGTAAATATGAATGTACAAGACTATATAACATGAGTCACACTTTTGCATAATGTTTTCTAAACGTTTGACAAAAAAAGACTAGGAAATCCATAGGCGATGGTTGCAATTTCCTAGGGATTTCCGACGGATTTTATTAGTTTTTAAAATATTAATATTATCCGTTGGGAATCCCTAGGAAGTTAGGGTTCGGTTTAAGCATGTTGCGCGCATAAACTTGTATTGTTTTTATTGTAACTCTTCATACGAACCCCCACTTTTGTTTACTCAAGAGGCAACGGAATGAAGACTAGAACAATTTTGATATTTTGACCCAATTTTATTGTAACTCTTCACTTGTATTGTTTTGGCCATAACTCCTTCATACGAGCTCCATTTTTGATTATTCAAGCGGCCACTAAACCGGGAGAAAGAGATCTAAACAATACAAGGCACGACGCACAACCGCACTCGTGACGTGTGTCAAATAGAACATTTTGGTAATATGACAATTTTGCTCAATTTCGTTAATTCAATCATTTCTAATGTGTTTCTCGGAATTTTTAGAAATATCGATGATTTACCAAAATTCTAGCTCCCTTAGTAGGTCGAGCACCGCAGACCCCAAAACCGAATCGAATCAACTCAAACTTGATCAAACCAAAGGATCGTGGTCGGTCTCGCCTAACTTTTTCTTATTTCGGTCTCGGTCGATCCGGTCTAGTCGATCTTCTTGAAAACCCACCATTATGCCTTCTTGACCGACCAACCGAAGACTGCACTGCACCAACCCATATTGGGCCGAACACATTCGATCCGGTCTTCGATCTGGGATTTGGGCTAAATCGGTCTTAGTACGGTCTGGGTTTAGTTGGTCTGGTGTTAGCCCGATGCTCATCGCTACCCCTTAATAATAATTTTATTTATGATACAAATTTAATGCTTGTTTTCAACAATGTACAACAAATAATTTTTACTTATCACCCAAAAATTCATTTTCCCCCAAAATAATTTTAGTTATCACTCTAATATTCATTTTCCCCCAAAATAATTTTACTTATCACTCTAATATTCATTTGGGAGAATTACATACATCCCCAATAAAACCTTGTTAATTACATATTGGGATGTATGTAATTCCCCCTATTCATTTCCCCCCAAAATAATTTTACCAAACAAAATCAAAATTTTCGATCTGTTCCCAAAATAAAATCAAAATTTTCGATCAAAAAAGGCGCTTTATTTCCCTCCCCAAATTTCATTTCATTCACAAAACCCACCCTCTTTTCCTCTTTTCAATTTCACAAACCCTAACCCTCAACCTCCACTGACGCTTACCACGACCAAGTAAACCATTGTCACATACTGTCACATGCCAAGTTCTTCACACAACCAAGCCAGCAGAATTAGGAGGTACCAAATTCTTACAATTGATGTTGTTGTTGAATTAACCTTTTTAATATCGCATTAATTTTGTTGTTAAATTTGATTATGGAATAAGTTCTGTTTGTTTATACATTTTCTGTATTCTTAGGTAATAAAGTATTGAATTTGGGGGGGTTTTGATTCTGGAATAAGTTCTTTATAAAAGGGGTGTTTGGTAAAACTTTTTTGCTCTCACAAATAGGCGATTGAACCTGCTGTAAAAATAGGGGTTTTGGGAGATGCCAAGTAATCCTGATGTCTTGATGGTACAGTGTGAAGCTTGCAAAGACTGGTATGTTTGTTTCTTTCTTGTTATATTCTGTTGTTTATTTTTTCCTTTCTAAAATGCAACCTGCTTGTCCCTCACTATCAAGGCTCATCTGCTATTCAATAAAAAAAATTAATCAATTTGCTTAAGATAAAGATTTGTAAATGAAATATCTTATTAGATAAGTAAATACTATCACAGTTTTTCTAGAAGCAGTTTATGCAAAGTTTGGCCTAACTGTCTTTAAGGAGGATCTAATTAGTTAAAGCAAAGTGGTGCTTTGAAACTATGTAATGGTAATTTTGCGGTTAGAACTTCTGATTTGCAGTTAAGGAAATGTAGTAATGCTATTGTCACAAACTATTCTTTTCCTGAGCACTTACTCTGATCTCTCTATGTTCCATTAGTATCTGGTTCTGCAAGTCAGCTGATCTCTGCATCTGTCTATCATTGCATTATCTGAGAAATTAAGTCCCATGGAAGATCTGCTAACCTCTTATCTCTGAAATCTATATTGTCAACTTGTTTGTCTCCTTGGTGCTTGTATTGTGGACACCAGCTGTTGTTCCTTTGCTTCCAACACTCGTACAGAACTGGGCAGAACATAACTCCTCCAACTTTGCTGTACTTGCTTGCATAATCGGTCTCTATAGTTCTGTTATGATACTGATTGCGCTTTGGGGAAGAATCAGGGCTTATGAAGATCCACTTAAGGAATATGGGCTTGAGTTGACATCAGCAAAACAGGTATTATTATTTATTTGAAAATATAATATTCGTTTATGACCTCGCACTATCAATTATGTTTAAAGTTTGTGTATTTTGGTTTAAGTTTGCATTTTTTTAGTAATAGAGGATTACTACTAACCGTATGGAATTATGGATTGAATTGAAATTTGTATCTTTAGATTTGTATGTATGTATGTATGTCTTTATGGATCTAATTATGTCTTTGTGGATCTAATTATTGACAGCTAAGGTTTTAATCGTTGATTTTAGTTGTAGCATCATCTGGTTATCTTGCATCTTGAAAGCAATAAGATGTTGACTTTTCAATTACTTTATTCTCACTTCTATATATTACTATTATCCAATTGCTTCATTCCCACTGTCCAATCTATGCATCATCTGGTTATCTTGCATCTTGAAAGCAATAACATTTTGTGTTCTTACTTTTCACATTTCTTTTGTCCCCTGCCCAAACTATGCATTGTAGTGCAAGTCATTATTTTTGTTGTTGTTTTGTTAATATTCACTTCTAATAAGTATGTATTTATTTCTGCTACATTAACTAGTTTTTACAAATCTTCACCTTATAAAAAATATTTTACATCTTTTATGTAGTTTTGGAAGAAGTATTTGAGATTCAAGACTCAATTCGAGATTGCAATGTGGATCGTTTCGTCAATTGTCTTATGAAATTTCTGGATTTCTTCTCCACTGTTTAGAGCTTGTACTTCTAGGTAAAGTCATTATTTCGTATCTGTCATGTGGCGTGATTCTTAATTCTAAAGGCAGGTTGGCTAGCTAAGTTCACCAACTTTTGTTACAATGTTACGTATGCTGATTGTATATACTTAATGTATTGGAATATTAATATTTTGTATATGTCTTCAAGGTGATCTGGTTCATGCTGTTGTCCCTTTTATGGGTGAATCTATCACTGATGGTACACTGGCAGCTTTCCTAAAGAGTATGTTCTTCTGTCTAAGTTATTTACAATATGCATATCATTGTTGAAGTTAATGTATCTAATTGTTGTTGAAGTTAATGTATCTAATTGATGTTGCTAGAACCATTTCTCTTATTTAGCTGTGTGCTTGCTTTTTGCAGGACAAATTTGATGAAACTCCGTTCTGAATACAAGGACGCCTTCTTAGAGAAGCACGGAGTCAAGTTAGGATTGATGTCTGGCTTTGTTAAGGTATGTGTATTTGTAGAATTAAGGATACAAAGATATAAACGTTGAAAGCCATTTGAGTGGTCAACTTTCCTAGAAATACTTGAACTAACATGTTACATGCAATTTAGACTGATTTTTGTTGGTTTTTATTGCGAAAAAAAATATGACTAATATATATCTATATTTGTTTGTATAGCTTTGGAAGGATACACGTCGTTTACAACCGTTGGAGATCGACGAAATGGCTAATCTAGTACTGAATGAGTTTTTTAGGAATGTTGTATGAACTCCTTTAGATACAATGGCTCCTCATTAGTCCAGGTTTTATATTTTGGTGACGATAATGTTTTACGATTGTAATGGATAGCACTTTTATATTTTGGTGATGATGACGTTTAAAAGATGGTAACACTTTTATCTAACTTAGGTGGTTGCGTTGGTTGATGTTTGTTTAAAATGTTAAGTTTGTTAAATATTGTTTGTGTATGTTACAGTGTCGGGTCTGCTGTGGAAAGTATTATGGTAGTGTTTGGATACAGGTTTATTATGGTAGTGTTTGGATACAGGTTTTGGAAAATATTTTTTTTTGAAAAAACATATTTTTGGTGCGGTTTTTAAAGAAACCGTACCAAATAAGAAAGATTTGGTAGGCTTTTTCTTGAAGACATTTGGTACGGTTATAATTAAAACCGCACCAAATAACCATTATTTGGTACGGTTTTAAAACCGCACCAAATAACCATTATTTGGTACGGTTTTAAAACCGCACCAAAGCACATTTTATTTTTTGGTACGCTAGTATTTGGTACGGTTTTAAAACCGTACCAAAAGGCTTTAAAAACCGTACCTAATGAATTTTTTGTGTAGTAGTGTTAGCCCCCTTCTTCTAGGATACATTCCCTTTTCCCTTTACAGTTATGGCATCACCATTAGGGATAACAACAGGTTCATCATTTGAGCAAATAGTTTTATTATTAAGAATTGTTTCATCGTGAGTTATATGTTCTGTGGACCCTAAATCCACAACCCAATCTCTATCCCAATCCCTTTTACCTGCCATGTTAGCCATCCGAACACTACCGTCTTTGACATCATTTTCAGAAAAATGTTTCAAGAATGAATGATACCGCTCCTTTGTAAGACCTGGTACGGGGCTAGCTTTAGTCTCAACATGAGCAGCTTTTGGTTTCACTTTACCCGGCCACCAATCCGGGTAACCGATTATCTTGAAACACCCATCTCGTGTGTGTATCCACCTCTTCCACATTCAGTGCACTTTTCTTCCGTGTCTCCACGTTTCTGGTACTTAGGTACAGTTTTATTTTGATTTACATTGTTCTCGCGACGGACCGGTTTGAAAGCCTTGAACGCAGCGCTTTCGGGGGGCGTTTTCTTCTCACCTGATATCATCCTTTATCTTTCATCTTCAGCGACTAGATGATAGGTAGTTCCTAGTGTTGGTATGGGATTCATGGCAAGGATTTGAGTTTTGATTACTGCAAAGTCAACGTCCAAACCCATCAGGAATTGGTATAGTTTCTCCTTTTCCCGTAGTTCGTTCATCTCTTTACCTACACCACATGAACATTTGTCACAGGTGCAACGAGGGGCTGGTAATACAGATTCAATCTTGTCCCAGAGGCCACGCAGTTTTGTGTAATAGGCCGTGACTGAGATCCCACTTTGGTGTGTGTTGGAGAGTGTTTGTTTCAGCTCGTAAGCGTGGGGGCGCTTTCCTTCCCAAATCTTTCACATAAATCTGACCATATTTCAGAGGCGGTGTTGGCGTATTTTACGCTACTTCTGATGTCCTTCTCCATAGCTGTCGTGAGCCAACCTTTTACCATAGCATCACAACGCATCCACGCCAAGTAATCGGTGGCTGTTGTTTCGGGTTTCTTCAACGTACCATCAATGAATCCTACCTTGTTCTTGGCAAAGAGGAAATCTAACATCTCTTGGGACCAATCTATGTAGTTATTGTCGGTGAGGGTGTCGTTGACATGCATTTGCTTCAGGTAATCCGAAGCATGAATGTAGAAAGGAGAGTTGATGTCTGGTGAGCCTTCCTTCTTCGTACCTCCATCGCCGCCTGTCATGGTGACGATCACTGAGTTTGTGTCTCACTGTTTGAACCTCTCTTATACCATCTTAAAAATGGTGGTGAGAGAGATATGTTTTTGTTTTTATTGTTTTTCAATGCATACAACGAACACAGCTAACCAATAAATACAAAGACAAAGACTATAAAGGAGGAAACATAATAAATAGAATGCATGCGTAAATAGGAGGAAACATAATGCATGCGTAAATAATGGAGTCAATCAAAACAATGATTGAGGAGACAATCAAGGCAATGATTGAGGAGATTTTAATATTTTGTGACAACTTTAGTTGGTGATGTAAATTAAGAGAATAAGAAGTAAAACAAAAGTAAAAAAAGAAAGAAAATATCCAAGTTTCTTACTTTAGTTAAAGTTAATGTGTTGGGTTTGAGTAGATGCGATATTTATATATCTTCTCGCTTTATTTATTTTAATTCATGCAACTTTTCTTTAGAGCATTGGGTGCTATAACGTTTGACCCACGCCATCTGACGTTTCAAAGCGTTATGGCGTCGCCACCACATCGTATGCATCGTGCGCCAAGGCCAACGCCAACGCCATCGCCAAGCCTCTTGAGCCAAAGATGAAAAAGTTTGAAACTTTTGACTGTTGGGCCTCCAAGGGTTAACTTTTAACGTTTTTTTATTCCACCTTTATATATATCATACCCCATTTACACCACTTTTTCATACTAATTTTTTATCCTCTCTAACAATTACCAAGAACAATTCAAAATTGTAAACTTCGAACATGGATGTTGTATACAAATCTGATGAAGGTGATTATTTGCTTTTGATGGAAGCTTATAAGCTTATAATTTTTTATCCTCTCTAACAATTACCATGTTCACGCTTGCATAATCTGATAAACTGTGAACATGATGTTGCAGAATATATTTATGCATCTACCCGCATCGTAAGTGTTTGACTGGCGTAAAAAATTGAACATTTCGATGACTTGACTTGTAACGGGAATGAGGTGAAATTTCATATTTTAAATCCAAAAGCAAAGTTGTAGATATCTCTCTCCCGGTTTCATGGTCTTTTCAGTCATTGAAAGCGAAGTTCGTATGATAGAATTATGACCGAAACGATGTAACTATGTCAACATATGATGTTTTATCATTAATTATTCATTGGTTCTTCGTTTCTTCCCTTGATTATTTTTCCGTTTTTCATCAACTTTTAATAATTTAATCATCGTTTCTCGAGCATTTATCGCATGTCACCTCCAATGGAGCTATAATATTAAAGTTTTATCTAAATTCGTTCAAAGTTCGACTCGATCTAACCCGTTTACTCTGCTACTCTAGTAATTGAAGTTTACAAATATTAGATGATTACTTTTGAAATTTAAATTACCAGGTTATTACTTCCTAGTTATAAACAATGTTTTGAAACCCGGGTCGACACGGTCGGGTTAACCGGTTCCGGTAAAAAAAACTTGAAAATCGTTACAAGTCCGTTTTCTACGTTTTATATGTCCTTAGCTTCGTGTTAAAGTATACTAATATACTTTTGATAAGTCGACACATTTAATAACGCTTAAGACTCATTTTGACTCGTAAAAGTTGAGATAACATGCTTGAATTTTCCGAAAATTATAGTTTTCGTTAAACTTGAAAATCGATAACTTCTTCGTTATAACTCCGCTTTAACCCATTCAAGCGGCCACGCTGCTTTTAAAGTGTATTTTCTAAATATCTAGCCCAAATATTTTTATCAACTGTCGAAATTCCAGATTTCACGAAATGATCGACTATATAGTTGTCGAAATGAATTTTTCTCGTAAAACTTATTCTAACCACTTCAAACCAACGCCAAGCTATTCTAAACCTACCATACACCTTCTTAGGGTGTCATGGGTTCCTAGACATCATCAAAAGTGATATGTTTCAAGGAATAATTATAGGATATATATATATATATATATATATATAGCACTTAAAAACAATTAAAGTGGTATAGATAATCATATAACTTGCATGTTTTTCCTCAAGCATGATAAAATGACCATAAAATGAATATGAAAGATGAAAATGATCATGAAATGCTTACTAGTTACTTGATGAGGTTTAATGAACAAGGGTTTATCCTAAATACCCTAGGTTTTTAATTTAAAACCTTGCTTAAGAGTATGCTATAGTTGTGAAAATAACTTGACTTGAAAGAAAATGCACTCCTTGCTTGTGATCACCCTTTTGGCCGGTTGATATAGTGAGATGGAGAAGAGAGTAGTTTTCTTTTTTTTTACACCTTTGATATATTGTAGACTATGTGTTGAAGTTAGTATAAATTAATATAAGGGTATCTTATACTTAGATATTTAGTACACCTATTGTATGTGAGTCATTCACCTTGGTCGACATTCATAAGAGAAAAAAATGACTAGATGCATTTTGTTGTAGTTAAATATACATATGTAGAAGTAAAAGTGTTGTCATTTAAGAATAATTAGTAACTTGTGTACATATTTAAGCATTTAGGGTAGCGTTAGCTAAAAATAAATTTTAACGGATCAAAATAAAATATATTGAAGTCATAAAAATTATAAAAATTCATTCCTTACTAAAATTGAGTGAAATAATAATTATCGTGTAGTATTTACGAAAACCGTCGTAATTATATAAATATAACAATTTATATACAAAATAAATTTAAAACACCAGGTAAACTAATAATACTATTTTTATAATCTTATTATGAGTATAAAAATATATCGAGATAATTTTTGGAAGTGTCGGATCAAATGTTCAAAATAATTAATTACGCGATAGCGTTTATTTAATAAGAAATTATGCGTTTAATGTAAAATGCAAGACCATACATGAACTACTATGATGATAATGATATGTAAACTAAACCTAGTCTATATGAAATGTCTTTGATGATTGTTCATGAATTCGCAGCTAAACCATTAAGGTTACGCGAATTTGATACTCGTAAACCTAGTTTACGATAAACGATGAATAATGAAGCATGAATAGTGATTTTCTCCGGGAATGAATAGTGTTTTGTGAATAGTAAAATTTTGAAATACGTTCTTAGAATATCAAATCGACTCAAAGCGATGAATAGTAAAACAATGAATAGTAACCGATGAATAGTAAATTCCGAGATGAATAGTAAATTTGTGAAATGACCAAATTACGAGTTGTCACATTCGCCCATCAAAAAGGAATTCATCCCCGAATTCGGTTCATGTTGGTCTATCGAATTTTGAGTTTGTGATGAATAACGAGGAGAAGACATGAGGAGGTGCCGTTCTGCTTATCGATGATTGAGAGTGTATAAAACATCATATCGTAGAAAATATTAGATGAATCTCCATGAGTAACACTGACTTTCGGAATATGTGAAAATTTTGCTTGCACTATGATTTATAAATAACGCTCCTAACATAACATGATCCCTCCGCATTAGACATAGTTAGCTAGGCTATGTATAATTAAGGAACGATAATGTGACATTCGGTTTAGTTGTTATAACTCTCAATGTTTACAAAGATTTAAACCGTGTCGTTAAAATGGTAGTTAAAGTAAAAGGAAGTAAAACCCTTGTAAATGATATCGAATCGAAAGAAAATAAAGTACGATAGAGGAGAATATTTTACAACGAGTGGTTTATCAAAAAGTAATACATCTTAAGTAATAAAGATCCGAATACGATGGAAGATATAAACTTAGTACGACATAGTACATAAGGAAAATAAGACTGTTAGTTTCCGAACTTCTTCAGTCTTCCGCGTTGTTGAGACCATGGCGAACTTCTCCTCCTTCTAACATGTATGCTTTCCCATGAGCACCTTCAACTTGTTGACCTTGGTTTTGGGGACATTGGTTCCGATAGTGTCCTTGCTCCCCACATCCGAAACATGTAATTATAGCTTTACCTCTACAATCTCTGGCGAGGTGTCCCAGTTTTTGACAGTTGCGGCACTTGGCAGGGCAAAGACCTGAGTGATGAAACTTACATCAATTACATAGTGGTTGAGTTCCAACATATCCTTTTCCTTTGCATTCGTTGGTAAGGTGTCCCACTTTGCTACAGCTAAAGCATATACCACATGGACCATCATGATGTAGCGTGCATTGGTGGCATCGTGGTAAGTTTCCAGTATAAGCTCTTCCCTTTGTTGGTGCAGCAACATAGACCCTGGCGACTTCTTGTCTTCTATTCCGTTGTTGGTGATGGTTAGTGTTACGGTTTTGGTTGTCGTTATTATAACCTCCTTGGTCATTTTCCCATTTCCTTTTGTTGTTGTTGATTTGGTTATCGTCGTTGTTGTTGTTGATGGTGTGATTGTTGTTATTGTTGTGGTGGTTATTGTTGATAATGTTTTCCCCTTTCACAACTTGGGCCATGAGTTTTTGAGTTATCCTGATAGTCTCTTCAATTGTTTGTGGATTGGAAGAAGTTACATCTCCTTGAATACATTGTGGAAGTCCTCCAATGAAATTTTCCAGTAATTTCTGATAGTCTGAAACCATCGATGGACATAGTGTAGCCAACTCTTGAAACCTCCTAATGTAAGCAAGTTTAGCAGTTTCAGCAGCAACCGCGGCCTCGGCAGTAGCCGCTACCGTTGCTCGTTCTTTCCTTAGTGCCTCGGCTATACTATCCTTTACATACTTTTGGATAGCAGCTTGTGTCATAGCTGGTGGAGCTTTCTTCGGCGCCATAACTCTTCAAAATGGGAGGAAAAATAAGATGTAGCAAAGTCCTATGTTAAAAAATAAACGCTCTAAGGAGATGTGACAGGAGGTGATAAGTTTGGGATTATGTTTCAAAATGATTGATGGATTCCTAGGATATGAGTTATGAGATGTTGTAAGTGCTTCAAATGTATGATGGTTTAGTGACTTAATGTGTGAATAACGTGTAACTCGACATGTTAGTGGTGAAACAAAGGAGTTAGAGTGACTTCGCCCTACTTAAAGGTTTTATCTCGGCATTCGACGTTATCGGTGATGAGTCAACTGATGTTAAAATTGAGATAGGGAATGACAAGGCATTCTCCACATTGGGTTCTAAAGAAAGGATAATGGAATGGGTATTTAAAGGCATCCATGTGACAATCGATTTGAAATGAAAGTAAATAACTCGAAAAATGTATGTACAAACCGCATGTAAAGTGAATATGCACTTATGATGAAATAATGAGATGCTATGATAAGTGAATATGCACTTATGATGAAATAATGAGATGCTATGATGATGTAGTTATAGTCTAGGGTCAATGATGCAACCTAGTTCTCTATAATCGAAGCTCGATGCCAATCTGTCACACCCCAAATTACACTGCTTTTGCAAATGGAATGGAATTTCGGGATTGATCGTCATAGCATCACAATCACAGTTATATTGAACGACCTAAAGTGTCGTTTGGAAAATACATCGTTTGATTTAGTAAGATAATCAGAGTTTACAAAGTATAGGTCCCAAATGATAGTCAATATGTAAGGAAATAAATTTGTTACAATCCAAACGATGTTTAAAGTGCATAAAATCCATGTGTGACGCGTCGTCACCGCGACTCTATGTATGTCCACATACATGCCATGAAGTGAATGCCTTAGATACCTGAAAATACATTGCTAAAAGTATCAACACAATGGTTGAGTGAGTTCATAGAGTTTATGAAAAGGTTTAATACAACTACCACAAGTATAGGCCGTGTATGACAAATATGTCACATACAAATGTTACAATTGCTATAAGCACATGACACGGTCGACTATTCATGATGTTCGCCCAACAGAGTGCTTTGCCAAACAACTCAATAATGATAAAGAAATGAAATGCATCCGTTGACCATTGGGACTACCAACACGGATGGAGGAGTCACCTCAATAGATCTATCCACTCACCGCTTCTTCCGAATTAACGGTTCATGATTTATGAAATGGGGACATTTAATTGGCAATGAAGTAAATTAAGCAATGTAAATGAATTTGATATACTTGGTATCGTAATAAAATGATGTGCAATGTATTCTCCCCCGTAGGTTAGAAATAAGTATAAACTTGAATAAATCGGGGCTATGAAAACTCACCTGTTGCAATGATTATGATGACAAAAGTGGATACACTGAAATGAGGCACAACCTCTAACCGTGACCTATGATGAATGATATGTTCTATAATAAGTTATGATGTAATGTTATGCATGCAATTCGTATGATATCTATACCACTTGTGATTTTTTTTGAAAATAACACTTATCGTCGAAAAATAATCTTATAACGTCTTGACAATTTATTAATTACTTTACAAGTATTTACATTGAAATGACATCCTACGATAGTTATTTAATGATTTATTATGAAATTATAACTTTTCGTCGTTAAGTAATGTCATTTGGAAAATTCATGAAAGTGACTAAACGGCCTCGAAAAGCTAGTGGTAAAATGATGCACATCGAGTGTTAGGAAACAAACTCAACGGTTTTGGAAAGCTTGTATCATTATCTCAAAGTTTTAGCTTTTAAGTTTTTATCATAGAGGTCTCGATCATAGAGAAAAACATATGTAAAGTACGATACTGGTATCCAAAATATTGTTTAAGGGTGGTTTTCGGCAAAGTTTGAGTGACCGTATTTTACTCGTTTCAACTCCGTTTGACGAACGGTTGGACATTTTGGAAAATAGGCTAGGCGAACTTACTTTTACTAGAAGACATCATTTTATAAAAAGTACTTCATCAATGTTAAAAACGACCCTCAACATGGTCATTCGCGGCCATAATGTTTGTCTATTAGAAAATATATTAGTTATGCTTATATTAAATAGTTACGGCAACTTTGTTTAAACGTGTGTAATTTAATCGTTACAAGTCCATTTTCTACGTTTTATATGTCCTTAGCTTCGTGTTAAAGTATACTAATATATTTCTGATAAGTCGACACATTTAATAACGCTTAAGACTCATTTTTGACTCGTAAAAAGTTGAGATAACATGCTGAATTTTCTGAAAATTATACTTTTCGTCGTTAAACTTGAAAATCGCATAACTTCTTCGTTATAACTCCGTTTTAACCCATTCAAGCGGCCACGTTTTCGTTTTAAAGTGTATTTTCTAAATATCTAGCCCAAATATTTTTATCAACTGTCGATAATTCCAGATTTCACAGAAATGATCAGACCCTTATATATAGTTGTCGAAATGAATTTTTCTCGCGTAAAACTTATTCTAACCACTTCAAACCAACGCGAAACTATTCTAAACCTACCATACACCTTCTTAGGGTGTCATGGGTTCCTAGACATCATCAAAAGTGATATGTTTCAAGGAATAATTATAATATATATATATATATATATATATATATATATATATATATATATATATATATATATATATATATATATATTTATAGCACTTAAAAACGATTAAAGTGGTATAGATAACCATATAACTTGCATGTTTTTCCTCAAGCATGATAAAATGACCATAAAATGAATATGAAAGATGAAAATGATCATGAAATGCTTACTAGTTACTTGATGAGGTTTAATGAACAAGGGTTTATCCTAAATACCCTAGGTTTTTATTTCAAAACCTTGCTTAAGAGTATGCTATAGTTGTGAAAATAACTTGACTTGAAAGAAAATGCACTCCTTTCTTGTGATCACCCTTATGGCCGGTTGATATAGTGAGATGGAGAAGAGAGTAGTTTTCTTTTTTTTTACACCTTTGAAATATTCACTACAAAAAACTAGTTGAATTCTCCACATTTTAAATGCCAAATTGCCACGTTTAAAAATGTGTAAAATTATTTAGTCCACACTTTCTCAAGTGTGGTAATAATGGTGTGACAAATTTTTCTACACATATAAGTGTGAAGATATTATCAAAATTTCTATGGTTAAAAGTGTGGAAATATTTTTTGAATGTTCACACCTAAAAGTGTGGCAAAATTGCAAAAAATGTATATAATAAAAAGTGTGGAAACATTTGCTACACATATAAGTGTAGCATTATTGTAATTGTACACACTTATATATGTGGATTATTTTTTTAAATATTTGTGACACCTATAAATGTAGCAAAATTATTATCCATATAAAAAAAAGTCCACGGTTTATCATACCGTGGCAAAATAAGTGTGGAGAGTAGCACTATTTTTTGTAGTGATTGTAGACTATGTGTTGAAGTTAGTATAAATTAATATAAGGGTATCTTATACTTAGATATTTAGTACACCTATTGTATGTGAGTCATTCACCTTGGTCGACATTCATAAGAAAAAAAATGACTAGATGCATTTTGTTGTAGTTAAATATACATATGTAGAAGTAAAAGTGTTGTCATTTAAGAATAATTAGTAACTTGTGTGCATATTTAAGCATTTAGGGTAGCGTTAGCTAAAAATAAATTTTAACGGATCAAAATAAAATATATTGAAGTCATAAAATTATAAAATACATTCCTTACAAAATTGAGTGAAATAATAATTATCGTGTAGTATTTACGAAAACCGTCGTAATTATATAAATATAACAATTTATATACAAAATAAATTTAAAACACCGGGTAAACTAATAATATTATTTTTATAATCTTATTATGAGTATAAAAATATATCGAGATAATTTTTGGAAGTGTCGGATCAAATGTTCAAAATAATTAATTACGCGATAGCGTTTATTTAATAAGAAATTATGCGTTTAATGTAAAATGCAAAACCATGCATGAACTACTATGATGATAATGATATGTAAACTAAACCTAGTCTATATGAAATGTCCTTGATGATTGTTCATGAATTCGCAGCTAAACCATTAAGGTTACGCGAATTTGATACTCGTAAACCTAGTTTACGATAAACGATGAATAGTGAAGCATGAATAGTGATTTTCTCCGAGAATGAATAGTGTTTCGTGAATAGTAAAATTTTGAAATACGTTCTCAGAATATCAAATCGACTCCGAAAATGATGAATAGTAACCGATGAATAGTAAATTCTGAGATGAATAGTAAATTTGAGAAATGACCTGAAATTACGAGTTGTCACAGGTTAACCGGTTAGACCCGCCTAGTTTTAAGTGACCGGGTCGACCCGGTTCTCGAAAACCGACCAGTTTTGATTTTTTTCAAATTTTTTTTAAGAAAACCTGGTTGACTCAATGGTCGAACCGGTTGAACCAAGTTGGCCCGGTGGTCGAACCGGTTGACCTGGTTGAAAAAAATAGTTTTTCTAATATAAAATTGGGTTAACCCGACGGTCGAACCGATTGAACCAATAACCCAATGACTCGACCGGATCAATTAAAAATCCGGTTTTCAAAACATTGGTTATAAATATAATATTTACCCATTTTTTTATTGTATAAGTTTTACAATTAAAGAAATGTAAAAGTAAGAAAGAAAAGAAATAGTCCTTTGTTTTAATCGTGTATTATCAACCAACCAAATCTTATCCTTCCTTTTTACATATCTAAGCTACTCTGTATCATCCTATGGTTCATAGCAAAATTTTACAAATCTAGAAAAAATAAATTGAGTTCAATGAGCGGGAGAATGAAAATTTATGAGCGGGAGAAAAAGGGGATCTTGTTTATAAGGGAAAAAAAACCTAAAGTATGACGCAATTCCTTTCTTTTTCGATTTATAGCTGATTTTATGTTTGATATTATGTTCACTTCTACTCTCACTATAATCTATTGCTTATTCGTTTTATGGTAAATTTCAATAGTTGCATACATTTTGCTAGATATTTTGTTTTATAAGCTAACTTTCATTTGTTATTCAATTATATGTTCGGTTTCATGTTTAATTTTATGCTCAATCTCATTTGTTGTTTGCTATTTTGGACACCCACTATGTGCTCTATATTTTTTTGTCTTAAGCATAATTGTTGTTATTGTAGTTAAAAGGAATGGTTACATATTCTTGTTGTATTGTCATAATTGTTGTTGTTTTGTAGTTTAATGAATGTTACATGTTTTATGAAACATTGCAAAACCAGGAAGAAACAAATAAGGTAAGTGTCGACTCGAACTTGAGACCTAAGATTGTTTTGGAAAACTTAACAATAAGCTAAACTTCTAATTTGTGTTCTAACTTGATGATAACTTATATATTGTTGCAAGTTATGAAAACTTTACAAAATAGGTAACATGAAGCTTGAACTCGTGGCCTAACCTTTAATTGTGACCCAACTTTCTATTGCGCCAAACTTGTGTTTATATTTGTTATTTCATGTATTAACATCCAATTTAACAATCTATTATCCACACATTACGGCGTCGTATGTAATAGCTTATTGGGTTGAAATGCAGCATTCTTTTTGTTTACTACTGTAGTATCTCATAAGTTACTTGACTTAATATCTGTGACACTTATTGGAATTCAATACATTCTTATCCCTGCAATTTCAGTTGTGTGACATAACTTGATCTCGTTTTATATCTATCACATGACAGATATGACTGGAAGGGGTAGATCTCAAGCAACTAGAGGGAAGTGTAACCGTCGAGCTAACATATCACATAGGTTGATACATGATTCACCAATGCCGGTAACCCCACCTTCCACATTGCCGGTTCCTCATTCCTCCTCACCAGTGCCAGATACATTGTCTCCAACTCCAATGGAGTCCCAAACACTTGTTGCACCCACTAAGGCAATTACTAGCACTAGAACAAGTATGTTTCTTACATTTTGTCATGGTTTAGGCTAATTTTTTTGTGTCTTAACATTAGATGTAAATTACTTTTTTTTACACATGATGACGACACATCTACTCAAAATAGGGGACCAAGAGGAGATTACTTGAACAAAAATATTCCTAAGGACCCATCTGAAAAAAACTAATCCATATTATTTGAAAACATAATGCTTTAATATCTGTCATGATTTATGTAGGATCGATATAGTACGAGGAAACAATGGATCCAAAAGAGGCTAGAAAGGTTTGGGTAAGGAGATCGATGGAGAGATGTCGAGGTACATGGGCTATGGTTAGGAAAAAATGTGAAAAGGACTCTGGAAGTAGTAACAAAGCTGACTGGACGAACTTTCGTCCTGAATTTGTGAACGTCACTGCTGATTGGGATTGTATTATTGAGTCATGGATGAAACTGGAATGGATGAGGCGATCAAAGGTGGGTGCCGAGAACAGGAAAAAGGTTCCTGGGGATGTGGAAGGTACGAGCTCCTACGTTAGACATACCGGCGGGTCTAAAAGCTTTTGCGCACATAGTTACGAATGGGTAAGCACTTTGTTTGAAATTTTTTGGGATACGTAATGAGTAAGCACTTTATTCAAAGACTTTTTGAATGTTATTAGGAGTTCAATAATTCTTGCAAAACTGTTTGGTTACAAATTAGTGGACACAATTTATTTGCGGGTACTGATATGAGCTTTTTTTCCTGCTTAAGGATTGGTACCAATACTCCCATAAGGAATATTCAGACAAGATAGGAGTGTTAATATTGAATAAATTTAAACTATTGTTTGCTTGTCACTATGAAATACTTTTAGCAGTTTAATGCATTTTTGTTTAGCAATATCAGCCTTTTAAGGACTGCTACACCCAATCATCTTATCTAAAGCATGATTTGATTTTACAGGAGAAAAAAACAGGAAAACGAGCATCTAAAGTTGATATGTTTGAGAGGTTGCACAAGAGAAACAAAGGTGTTTGGTGTGATACAAGGTCAGAAAAAGTTGTGACAACTTATAGTCTGTCCAAGCTGTCGATGATGTTGGTTTGGATTCATCAAATGGTGTTGGTTTGGATTCACCATTTGTTATTCCTTTTGACTCTGAAGCGTGGGAAAAAGCCATCGGCGATCCAAAAAAGAAGAACTTTTATGGTCACCGAATTACTCAAGATCCTGAGATTTTGCATGGCCATGGAACTTCATCGTATTCAACACCTGTCGACAATGAGGCCAACATTCAATCGGAAGTGAATGCTAGAGTTGAAAGCCGGCTTGAAGATGTGAGGGAAGAAATGAGGGCTGAGATAAAAAAATGTTTAGTGATCAACTAAAGGCCATGTTTTCTAGCAAGTGAGTTCGTGATGTCTAACCCTTTATCGGTATACAAGCTCTTAACTTTTAGGTAGCTAATTTTGTAATGATGTTGTGAATTCATAACTGTAGCCGCCCTTACCGATTCTTGATGGGTTATATTGTAATTTTGAACGAATAATTGATGGATCTTCTTTAGCTTTGGAATGAATATACTTTGTCTATATGTTTGATTAATTAGTAGCATGTTATAAATGGTTTGTAATGAAACAAACCAATTTGTGGATTTCTGTAAAGAATTTGTTTAGCAACAACTTTACGTGGTTGCTACTAAAACAGAACTTACCAACAACTTTATATTGCTATTCGAAAAACTGAAAGTCGTTGCTGATTAGACATTTAGTTGCTAATTTAGCAACGAGTAAACGGTCGTTAGTAATATCATCATTAATAATTTCGTTGCTATCTTTTGATTTAGCAACGACTTGTCCATATCCCAAAACTAGAAACGATTTCAAAGGTCGTTGCCAAATAGCAACGAACTGAGTCATTTAGCAACAAAATGTGGTTTAGCAACGGGCAATATAGCAACGAACCTGTTTCGTTGGCAATATCGTTGCTAACAGCATTTAGCAACGAATTTAGGCCATATTGCAACGACTTTGGGCCGTTGCTATTGGCACTTTTTCTAGTAGTGTCTTCACTTTAAAAAGACAAAGACGAGGTAAGACTTTTGAAAGCGGGTTTCTGCTTTACTCCTATACCGGAGTCCTAGGTGCCTATGTAAGGAAAAACATTGATGGTCTTAATACGCATAAGTTGTGTATTAAAAGATTATTGATTCTGTTAAAGATGACGACATACAAATCATAGGAATCTATGGTACAGAGGTGTAGGAAAGACCACACTAGCCATGGAAGTAGTTGTCAAGGTCAAAGTTTAAATTTATTTGTCTTTGTTGAATTTATAACGGTCTCACAACCCGTAGATCTTGAAAAGGATCGGAAAGGAGTTTGAAAGCAGCAGAAATCGAATTATGAATAATGGCGAGAAGATTCTAGTCATCTTAGATGACTTGTGGGAGGAACTGCTGGATGAAGTGGGTATTCCACTGGGGGATGAGTACAAGAATTCAAGATTTTGTTGGCGTCTAGAAGCAAAGATGTCGTGAAACAATGAATCTTGCCCGTTTAATTAGTGTAGACTCTTTGCCAACGAAGAAGCATGGATTCTTTTCAAGCGTGTGGAGACCAATGAAAATTTGAAAAATTTGCGAGAAGGTTGTTGAAGGATGTGGTGGGTTGCCGCTCATCATACAAGTTGTAGGTGCGACTTTGAAAATGAAAGCATCGAGTCATGGAAAAGAGCTCTTACACAACTACGAAACGTACAACGTCATATATAGATCCAAAGATAAGATTAGCATACTCTCATTTGCGCTAAGCTATGATTTCCTAAGCGAAGAGGCGAATTATGCTTCTGTTTGTGCAAGATGTTCCACGAAGATTTCGACATTCCATTAGAAGATTTGGCATATTATGGGTCTATTTGGGCTTGTGTGATTTGATAAAGATTGGCTATATGTTTGTGTTTTTGAGTTTTGATTGTAGTGTTTTGAAAACCGGACCGGCTGATTCGACCGGTTGGTCGGAATTAGAGGCGCATAAACCGGTTTGGTTTCAAATTCGGATCGGATCGAGACAAAAAGTCAACAAACCGGTTTGACCCAAAACCGGATCGATTTGAAACCGTTTTGGGAGAAAGGCCGTTTAAAATCCGGTTTGGATCGGTTTAAACCAGTTGTATGAAAAATCGCAAAGAAGTTTAAAATTCGGTGTTCGGTTATCTGGCGGTTTTCCTAAACCGGGTTTTAGTGAACCGGTTTTCGATTTTTAGGCGGATCGGGTCGGTTTTCTTTTTTGTTCTAGTCTAGTCGGAATTAACCGGTTGAGTTGAAAAAACCCAGGCAGCTGAAAAACAAGTTTTATGTTTTTAGGTTTGAAAACCATGCTTTTGAAGTATGTTTTATAAGAATGGAAAAACAAATGTTTTTAAATAGAATAAAAAGATCAAGACATATGACGGAATAAAGGATGTACATGAAGATCAAGAAAGATGAAAGTGGTGACACGTGAATTAGGCATGTCAATTACCATGTTCATGTAAAAGCATTTTTTGTGTTCGTGTGATTTCTTTCATGCTAAACGAGTTTAAGTAAAAAACAAATCAATGTTAAATATGGTAGTCAATACTTTGTATATCCCTCATTAATTTCTATAGGGTTACACTTAATATTCTAAAACTTGAGCTAGAGCCTAATACAAAGTATCGACTAACAAAATAATACTAAAAATGACAAATGTCAAGTAGGAGTGGCAATCGAGTCATGTTCGAGTTGATGGATTGTCGACGCGTTACTTCAAGTCCTCAACCCAATCACAACTCATTTATTAATCGTGTCAAGGATGTCAACCCTATCCCGCACTTGTATAACAAGTGTAACCCGTTTGACCAAATATGCCAACACCCAAATCAACGAGGATTTATAGCAAGTATGGCGTGTATGAAAACGAGTTAACATTAAGGTGCTAGCAAATATAGCTTGTGTAAAGTGATTTAAGTGTCTTTTAGATTGATTGTAATAATTAGGCTAGACATAAACAAGAATGATATAAGTGAAAAGCCTACTTTGCAGGTACACATGGCGTATTATATGGAAGACTGGAGTATCGGCCAATCGATCGTGCCGCATGCAAGGGTCTTGAAGATATCCTAGTGGTTAAATGTGTTTCATATCGTATACCGATCATGTGTGTGGTTGGCGGGCGCGAGATAAGGGGTCACAGGGCCACGTGCCTCAAATGAAAAAAATTGTAGTGTAAATTTTTAAAAATGTTTGACTTTTTTGTAATTTGCTCCTTTTACGAACCAATTTATGGTGTAATTTATAAAAAAAAAAATTAAAATGTGTCATCTCGAGCAAAATTTTATGGCTCTGCCCCTGGTAGTTGGGTGGTATTTTCTCATTATCGTCAATGTGTGCCTTGTTATTGTCCTTACGACGTCGCGGTATGAGATCGACATGCCTTTTGCTAGAGTGTTGTCCGTTCATTGATCTTTTAAAAGTCATGGAGCTTTGTTTGAGAGATTGGGTTCAATGTTCTCTTCGCATTTCAAAAGTGGATCATATCAATGCAACTCTTTTTTGTTCAACCCAACAAATATAACTCATTTGTGAACTATTGAAATATTTACATTTACATTCCAATGGTTTTCAAGTATTTTCTTTCAAGTTAAAATACTTATGGTTTTGATTTACCAATTAAAACAACAAATATATGAACCGAACAAATTAAAAAATTTCTGCTTAGATCAAACAATTATAAAGTGGTCATGCCAACCTTTCTAAAACAAAGAGGACTTTACTTGAAGCTTAATTTCTTGTATGACCGAATCTATGCGTACTACGAAATGTCACACCAAAACATAGCAAAGGATTACTAAATCGTTATATAGTATCCATAAGCGTGAGCGGTCGGTAGAAGCTTTCATGGCGGCCATGCCATCATTTACTGGTCCGCTTAACACCGGTAGTCACAGGTTTCGAGTTTCTTTATAGCCAACAAAACTAATAGGAACCACATAATGTTTTATTGAATTGGACATTTACCAAATATTTCTTGCTCCATTTTAGTGGTCCAAACAAGTAACGAATCTAAATGATCTTTTGGTATAACCATAGTGTAATTCACTAATAGAAACTGGAGTAACACTGACGGAATTTCTGACGGAATAATATCCGTCACTAATTACCGACGAAGTTCTTTCTTTATTCCGACTGATATTGTGATCGATTTTTTGCGAAGAATTTATGACGGAATTCTGAGGGATCTATTTTTGACGGAAAATCATCTATTTTACATAACATTACGTCCACTTACCGACAATAAACGGACAATTATATATATCAGTCGCTAATATGTCGGATCTGTTATTAACTTATTATTAATAGGCTAAATACCAAACGCTTCCTCTTCCCTCTAAACCATAAACACACAAACGCCTCTCAAATATCAAAACCCACCCGCACCATAAGTGATATTTTGTTAATTTTCCTATAACAGTTCATCAAACATCAATCTGAGCTCATTTTCCCCCAATTTTTGCTTCTGTTCATCACCCGCACCACTTCTACGATGTGGTATATCTATTTTCCCCAATTTAATTTTCGTTTTTTGACCTAATTTTACTTGATTGTAATACTATTACGATATGTTAGTTAGCTTAGTTTTGACCTAATTTTTGTTGGCTAATTTGCTCGATTTGAAACTAATGTGTTTAGATGATGATTTTGACCAATTATTATTGTTGGCTAATTGGTTAGATTATGCCTTTGCTTGATTAAGTTTGAAATTGTTGGCGCGTGTTGCCTATGACTGATTGAAGTGACATTTGTAAGATGTTTAATGTTTGAATGATTTTCCTTGATTGCCTTTGACAAACGTTACACTATAAATATAGCATACATGAAAAATCTAAAACCGGCCAAGCCCATTACAATATTACAATTAACATTTCGCCAGCTCGAAAGGCGAAATCGCGAAAGCTTCGAATCCCAGATTAAAGCTAATAAACAATAAACTAAAAAGTAAATAAATGTTGATGAAGACATTCGACAGCAAGCGGAAGCACATCTTCACCACCAAGTAAGAAACCGGATAAACATATCTGAAACCCCTGCAACTAAAATAAAACATAGCCTTTTCTTTATTCTTTTCATCATAATATCCCAATAAACCATTTAATGTTCCCATAATAATAATAACGAGTGTGAAACCACACGCAATGCAGATTGCTTTGTAATGTGAATTTAGATAGGACTATTTTTGCCAAATGCTATAAAGGACTTACTTTGCAATGACAATTAAACTTTAAGGACTATTTTTGCCAACTTGAACTTACTTTGCAGAACGACACTTAAACCTCGGGTTATTTTTGCTAACTCATGAAAGTTGGCAATTAATGAGGACACGTGTCAGGAGAAGACCCCATGTCCGCTCTATAGTTAATATATATAATATACCTCGTCTCTTTCACCTTCACTTTTTCTGTTTCCTCTCTCCTTTGTCGACACAAAACAGAAAAACAAACATAAAATTGATGCCTTCACTCCTTCTTTTGACTTTCAACCCCAAAAGAATTCCATCTTCATCCTTTAAGAAGGAAGCCTATGTCCATAGTATTAACGTGAAGCTGCTGGGAGAAAAAAAATTGGAAGCTAAAATGGGTATCACCCATTCGAAACCCAAGGAAAGACGATTCACAAACACAGCCATCATCGGCTCCACAACCTCCTACACATACAACCAACCCCACGAGATGAAGGTAATGAAGAAAAGGAAATATAAGCGTGGTGGTGGTTATCTTTGAACCAACGGTCGACCACTTAACGGAAATAGGTGGCGGTTATCATTGAACCAGCGGTCGACCACATAAAAAAAAAAAAAAAAAAAAAAAAAAAAATAGCGGTAGGAGGGTAAGGGATGGCTTAGGATCCCATAAAAATGTTTCATATAAATGTAAATAATTAGCATTTATAAACGAAATATAAATCTTAAAAACAATTAAAACATAAGCAATACCTTAAATTCTCCAAAATAAAAGTCTTTTGTAGTTTGAGACACCTTTGTCCAAGTGTACCGGTATCATCAATTCTTTCTTTGAATATCTTTGTAATCTCGTGAACACTGACTTGATTTGTCGATCTGTTATAGTGATGAAAAATAGAATGAAGTAACAATAAAGAATTTGTGATGCGCAAATTATAAATTTATAGTACTTACAATCCATTCACAACTTGCACTTGCTTTCTTCCATTCGATGGATTATCTAAGTTCCCAATGATGTTTTCGGGTTCGTTTGATCGGTATCGTCATTGATAGTTGAATTATTAGGGACATCATTTGATTGTCCTTCAGATGGCATGTGGCCTATTCTCTCCTGCTCCAAGCCTTTGCCTCGTTGAATTATTAGGGATATCATTTGATTGTCCTTGAGTGGCATTAGGCCTAATCTCTCGTGCTTCAAGCCTTTGCCTCGTTGAATTATTAGGGATATCATTTGATTGTCCTTGATTGGCATGAGTCCTACTCTCTCGTGCTTCAAGCCTTTGCCTCGTTGAATTATTAGGGATGTCATTTGATTGTCCTTCGATGGCATGAGGGCTACTCTCTCCTGCTACAAGCCTTTTCCTTCGCTCAGCCATGTCTACAAAGAGAACGTTTTAAGTATAAAGAAAAGTGAGAAACTTCTGAAATTTCTAAGATAATGATATCCAAAATTAGACTTTAAAACAGACTTAAAACAATATATACATACTTTAAAGCAAGATATATGTACTTTTAAACATGAGTAATTAGCACAATATATACGTTCCTATTAACTTAGCATAAGTAAATCCTAACACAACATCAGAAACTCAGCAAAAGTAAATTCCATGTGATATCCTACGCTCTAGTTAGCTTATGACATTTATATCCAACATTAGACTTTAAAAAATATTTGTCACTATATATATGTGCTTTAAATCATCATCAACCTAACACATACCAATTTTAACACATATATAATTTAGGTATGAGTAATGGTATCGGAAAAATGGGAATATACTAGAACTGAAACGGTATCGGCTCATGATACCTGCAAGGTTGTTCCAAGGTTTTTGGTGGATTAGGGCGTAGCTAAAAAAGTAGGCCTTTTTAACTCGCAAAATTTAATACAGTATTAGCAATTCTATTAATGTTAATACTGAAAGAATGTTATTAATATGAGAAAACGAATAGAGCAAGTGTTTGTTGTTTAAAAGAGCCATTCTTTCAGCATTTTGTAAGCTAAGTTGTTGATCATCTCCATTTGAGATATTTCTAAATACACGATAACATACAAATCAACTCAGATAAAGACTTGCAATCAATTTGTAAACTGATAAGCAAATCCCAACACACAGCTAAGTTCAACAACTCTAAGTTTCAAGAAAAATAATACAAAACAAATATGCCTAATAGCTGTTCACAGTTAAACATTAATCCACAATTTGTATAGCTTCAATTAAGTTTGGTTCAATTATACAGGAAGTTTTCAACTGAAACTTAAAGCTGCAAATGCTCAGAAAGACAACTGTAAAGAACTTAACCTGCTGCGGATGTTTCACTTTTGGCTAACGGTAAGCGTTGTATATATATTTATAGAGGTGGCAACTTAGACCTATTTATAGATAAATGGGTCGATATTATACTTGACATCTAAGAGTTAAATTTGGTAAAGATGGAAATAGATTGAATGGGATAAAAGTCGACCAAAATCATTTTAAACGCATAGACACCTCAATACTTGTAACTTCAAAAAGCTGATCATCATTGTAAGAATATATTTTTCTCGTAATAATATACCTAACATTAGTTGTTTGCACCAGTCTTGACGCGTTTTAGAACTTGTATGTTTTATTTGGTACTAATTGCTTTTCTTGATTGACATGTATGTACGCACCACGTAATTGAATGGTTACTTGGTTCATGCTTCAATACTTTCGTACATTCAGATTGAACCAGAAATAAAGAAAAGTGTTAGGCTATTTTAATGTTCCTTTATTGTTTCTTTATGTTACAAGTTAATGTGATATGTTACTATTGTGTTTTGGCGCCAAGGTGCCTTTGGTAATGCAAATAGACTAACAAAATGACACAAAAAGAGGCTTATACATCAGTGGATAGCTTATACATCAGTTTGGTTCCATACAGTAAGTTACTTATATATGAGTGAGCACAGAAGGTAGATACATTCTAGTCCAAATATTGCTAGAACATAATAGACATGCTTGTAAATTCTCAATTCATAAGATATAAATCATTAAAGGTACCGAGCTACAAGTAGAAAATAAGCCTGTCATGAGGTTGAGAACAATATATATAGCATTGGACTCGTCAAACACTTTTTGATGCCATTGTATATTTGTCAAATATGATAACAAAAGCTAATTATTACAATAGTAATCCAGCTACACTTCCTATGGCATTAAAATCCTATCAATAATATTAGTTAGAGTCTTATCTCGTATCAGCACATCAACATATATAGAAGATAAAAAAGGGTGTACAAAAAAAAGAAACATAAGTTACTAGCAAGTTTGGTTCCAAATATATTTTTATGTTTTATCAAAGTGACATTTGTTAACAGTTAAAAAAAAGTCAAATGCTCATTTGTAGTATCACCCGATAACCCGAATCACCCGACCGACAAAACCCGACCCGAATACCACACGATAACCCGAATCACCCGACCCGACATAACCCGACCCGATAACACCCCTACTTGCAGCTAGTATTTTTAATACCCTTAACCAACTAAGATGTCTTGTAGGCTACTGGTCTTTGGTAGTGAGTTTGTAATAGTTTGATTTTTCAACTTGGCTACTAATAGTTAACAGCAAAACAAAACTTGGCTACTGGTCCAGGACTATCAAACAAGCTTAAAAAGCCTGGTACATCGATACGGTACTAATTCAGGATATACCGGTAATTGGTACCAGAATTCAAAGGGCCCGTGTTGAATTAATTTGCTGATCCAAACACCCCTATTGGCCCCTCCCATACACTCTACACGTCCAAATTAAGATCCCACAGTTGTAACCAAATACAATCATTTAACATTGAACGAAAAGAACAAAAGTACACACCCTAAACCTATAGTACCTACTGTAGATGGCTTTATAAAACTCTTAAATATGTTTACAACCTGATCTCTTTTTCTATAATTTCCCCAATTCCAATTGATATTAGGATTTATAATATTGGGTTCAAGCAGTGGGTTAACAATTGAAATTAATGGTAAACACAATCGAATATGTGGTTCATTTACCCACCTAATTACAGTTATCAAAGCTAATTCAAAGAACCCTAGGTTTTTTTACATGAAAGTGTAAAGTAAAAATAAACCTAATTAACTCTAATCATGCAATAGAACTCAATGAATCAAGAACCCTAACATTAAATTAAAAGGTAAATTAAAAACTAATTACCCCAACTTATGATCTAAAGTAGTGAATGGTGTATGAACATACCTTTTTTCTACTGCTTCCTGAAAGCCTATTGCATCTTATAAACCGCAACATATACCTTCTGTAGAAGGAGTCATTCCTGCTCCACGATCCCCACATATCTAGGGGCGCCAAATAATTTCAGAGAATGGCGCCAAAATCTTCAGATAAGTAAGTGAGTAACCGTATGTAGTATGTATGTGTTGTTGTAGTGTGGAATGGGTAAATTTTGATTAACTATAGACTATAGATTTATTATTCATGTACTATCTATATAATATAAAGTATAGTTTGATGAATAAGTAAATATTATTATTATTATTATTAGGGTGTCAAACACACATGACCCAAATTCGATTAAGCCTATTGTGTCATGTTACTCGAGTCTATAAGTTTAACCGGGTTACTCGAGTCTATAGTTTTATTCACGTTGACCCGGCCCAATTTGACTCGACCCAAATTGACTCGAACTCAACTAACCCATTTTTAAAATGTCAGGGTTCGGGGATGTTATTTTAGCTTCTACCCGAATTGACCCGAGCATGATTGGCTTAACCCGAGTAACACCCCTAATTATTATTACTATCGTTGTTATTTACCTATTCATTAGTATTTTTGTTATTATAAATTAGGATTAGTCATGCTAATTAGATTATCGCGTTTATATGATGTTCAAAGAAAAAAGATTAACTCTAAATCAGACCTATATTAAGCGGATTTTTCGGGTCCGAGTCAATCAAGTTATTAGGCTATTTACTAACATACAAACAATAGTTGTGTATTATCTTTCTTCTTTCGCAAAAAGGTTGCTTCATTAGGTTTCAATACACTTATCGAGTAATCTACTTATTTTACAGCATAACCGAATCCAAAATGTTACATCTTGAATAGCGTAAGTTCAAGTTTCGTATAAGCATAGGCATAATAATATTCGATCCAAATAAAGTCGTAAATGAAGGAAGCAATTTGTGAGATAATTGAACGCAACTTGTGAAAAGATCGACTTAAGCTCCACTTCAGCTCTAGTTTTCCGAGCTTGAATTTTAACTCAAAGCTTAATTAGCTTTCGAGCTCAAGATTAACTTAAAGCTCACTTGATTTAACTTGCCCGAGATTAGCTTCATACAGCTACCCGTTGTTATTATTATTATTATTATTATTATTATCATTATTATTATTATTATTATTATTATTATCAGTGTCGGTTATTAAATAAATCTGTTGTCTTTAAATTTTTCTAGACCACTTTTGCACTCCCAACCAACCCTACAAGAAAATAGATTCGTCTGCATGGGTTTAGGAACAAACATGAGTTGTATATCCTTTATCTTCTTTTGTAAATGGGTATCTCGTTAGGTTTTAATACACTTACCGACTAATCTACTTTTTGCAAAGATAACCAAATTTAAAATGTTATGTATTGAATACCTTAACTTCAAGTTTCATGTAAGCATAGGCATAATAATATTCGATACAAGTAAAGTTGTAAATAAAAGAAGCTATTTTCGAGATAATTGTAAATGAGAGAAACTATTTTTGAGATAATTGAACTCAGCTTGTGAAAAGGACGACTTAAGCTTCACTTGAACTCTAGTTAAATGAGCTTCAACCGAGCTTGAATTTTAACTCAAAGCTTAATTAGCTTTCGATCTCAAGATTAACTTAAAGCTTACTTGATTTAACTTGCCCGAGCTTGAGCTTCATACATACTACCCATTATTATTATTATTATTTTATTATGAATATCGGTTATTATAAATCTGCTGTCTTTAAAGTTTTTTAGACCACTTTTGCACTCGCAACCGACCCTATAAGAAAACAGATTCGTCTACGTGGGTTTAGGAACAAACATGAGTTGTATATCTTTTTCTTCTTTTTCCCTAATGGGTATCTCATTAGGTTTTAATACACTTACCAACTAATCTACTTTTTTGCAGCATAAGCAAATTCAAAATGTTATGTGTTGAATACCTTAACTTCAAGTTTCGTATAAGCATAGGTATAATAATATTCGATACAAGTAAAGTTTTAAATGAAAGAAGCTATTTTCGAGATAATTGTAAATGAGAGAAGCTATTTTCGAGATAATTGAACTAAGCTTGTGAAAAGATCGACTTAAGCTTCACTTGAGCTCTAGTTAAATAAGCTCAAATCGAACTTGAATGTCAACTCAAAGCTTAATTAGTTTTTGAGCTCCAGATTAATTTAAAGATTAATCGATTTAACTTACCCGAGCTCGAGCTTCATACAGCTAATCGTTATTATTATTATTATTATTTTGATATCAATATTAGTTATTAGATAAATCTGCTATCTTTAAATGTTTCGATCACTTTTGCACCCACAACCAAGCCTACAAGGAAAATTACTCACCTATTTGGGTTCACGAACAAACATGAGTTGCATATCAATTTCTTTTTTTTTACAAATGAGTTGTCTCGTTAAGAGTTAATATACTTACTTATTAATCTTTTTTCTACAACATAACTAAATCCTAAATGTTATGTCTTGAATGGCTTAACTTCAAGTTTCGTATATGCATAGGGATAATAATATTCAATACAAGTAAAGTTGTAAATGAAAGAAGCTATTTGTGAGATAATTGAACTCAGTTTTTGAAAAGGTCTACTTAAGCTCCACTTAAGCTCTAGTTTATCCAAATAATGAAATAACACTTACATAAAATAATTCACAAGAGTACGTAGTCCTGCTTATTTTTCTCGAAATCCACTCGCTTAGATACTAAAAGATACAAAGCAATATGTATAAACAACACAAATAGCTAAATGCCAGAAAACATAATTCAATCTGTGTCATCTCCTAAAGAAACATCATTACTATCATCTGTATCAACATCATCAAGTGAATGTGTGTTGACTTCATCATCTTGGAAAGCCAAACTGTCACCAGGAGATCAATAAATGATTTAGGTTTGGCTTTCGACACGACCCCACCAATCAACTTTATCCCCCGTAAGCTTGGATATGACGTGTAATATACTTGTGATGACTGACTAGCCAAAATAAAAGGTTCATATTTGTTAAATCTTCTTTATGGTTAACATCGACTAGATTGTACCCTTTATGAACCTTCATCCCAACATTTGGCGTTGGATCAAACCGATCGCATTTAAACAATACAACTCTTTTAATCGGGAGAGCTGGGTACTCTAATTGCACAATCTCCACTAAAATGCCATAATAATCAGTTGACTCATCACTAAAAATAGAACCCTTTAGGCAAACTCCACTGTTGTATGTCAATCTACCCGAACCATGTTCACTAGTGTGGAATTTGTAACCATTAACAAAATATACCGGATAAGTGACCACATTTCTCAAAGGCCCTGAAGCAACATCTTTGATAATTTGACTATCAACATTATCTGAATCGCGTGCCTATAATTAATAGTGAAATTGAAGTTAATCTCGATTTACATATAATTATAAGTGGTATCAATATGAGTTGAAAAGGTAAAATACTTACATATTCATTAAAACAATTTGCAAATTCACGCTCCAGCCTAGTGTCAACGTGCACATCAGTTAAATTTGGCTCAATTGTCTTTATCTCTTCAACAAATATCCTTGAGTATAAATTTTAAATTAATAACAACGACTCGCTCAAAATTACGTTTAAAAAAGTTGTATGTATGATACTTACTTGACATCTTGTTCAATCTCAAAGATAATTCAAGAACACATAAGTTCTCGAAAGATCATACTCTTGATCACCTAAACATCTTTTTTGATTGCCCGGACAATCGTAGGAACACTTGAATACGATATACTTCCTTCATAAAGCTCCTCATCACATCCATCATCATTTCGAGGCACTCTATTCATCTTTGTGTTTACATGAGGTTCAAAGTAATGTGAACAAAACATTGATGTTTCCTCAATTAAGTAGGCATTGGCAATTGAACTTTCAACCTTAGCTTTATTAGTCACTTTCTTCTTTAGTTTTCCCAAGAACCTACAATGTTGGAACATAGCTTTTGTTACGCTTATTATCATAGATAAAAGGAAGCCATATATCCTAAAAGTATTCTAAATAATCGTAATAATAACAACGGGTAAGTAGTTTCCTAGACTAAAACAAGCTACCAATTAAGCTCCTAATGGTGATAAAGGTGATTGGCTTCAGACGGTCAAGTTTATCACACAAGCTAACCACTTGTGAATGGTCAACCGTAATAAAATTCAAACAAATGTAAACAAATGCAATTAAGATCCGAGAGTATAGTGTTTCACAGTCGTTAAGTCCCACGGAGGATTAATGGTGCTCAACACTTTCGGATGTCGAATGATCACTAAGGATAATGATCAAGAAGGATTTTGATTGATAATTACACTCTTGATTGATTGGAATATTTATACCTAAAGAAAAGTTTTGTGAATTACTGAGGGCTTAAATGCAAATTAAAGAAAATTAAAAAGCTAATTTATATTAAATAAACGCTATCACTATTTTTAAAATGATGTTTTTCTTGATTTATAAAACAAAATAACTTAAATAAACTATTTTAATTAAAGCGTAAACCTAAATTATCTAAAAACGTGACCTAGAATGAAAACGACGTTATATGTAAAAATTACGCGAATCTTGTAAGAAAAACGTAAAATTTGTGAAATAAAAGTCCTACAAGTGTAAAAACAATTTTCTTACTTACTATATGACAAAAGAAAATTTTAGAAAAAGATTTATATTTTCTTGACTTTTATATTTTTATTATGAATTAAATACTATTTTAGACTAATTAAATGTTTAAAAATACTAAAACTATTCGTAAAATTTCGAAACTTTTTATAAAATACTTTATACTAATACAAAGCTAAGAAAAATACAAAAGTTGTAACAACTTATTGTAATAAGCTGTAAATAAGCTAAAGAGTTCGTATAAGCTAAAAAGACAAAAAGGGGTTAAGTATTAAATAGTGCAAAGGAATACCAGTCAAAGACCCAAGGGCAGATGGTAGTGTGTGTGTGGGGTGAGCTGGGTGGCCAGTGTTCGAATCCCAGCAATTCCCTTTTTGCAAAATATTTTCTTTTTGGATTTTTTCTTTTTGAAACTGATTAAGCTACTAAATATAAACAACTTTTAAAAAGACAAAGTTTTTATAAAAGCCAAATAAGCTCAGTGAGAGCTTATTTGATCAACAGATGAGCTATTAAGCTCTTTTGAGAATTTTAAGCTTAAAAGAGCTTCTACAAAGCTAAAAGCTAGACACAAACTGAAAATTGACTTACAAACAACTTATAATGACTTATAAGAAGCCAAAGAAAAGAGAAAAGGAAAGAAAATAAGCAAATAAGCAAATCCAATTCTAACTGTGGCACAAGCAGGTCTGTAGGCTTCTTGATAGCCCAAACAAGCTTATTAGATAAGCTTGAAAAGCTAAAATAAGCTTTGATCCAACAAGTTGGGCTGGTGGGGTTTTCAAAAAGCTAAAGCTCTTACTGTTTTGTTCACTGGTGAGCTTATAAGGAGCTTATGAAAAAGCTGGTAAACACTGAATGACTGATGAACTAAGTGAAATGGACAAAATTAAAAGCCACTAGCAGGCTAGTCAAATAAGCTAGAGATTGAAAACCAAACACTGGAACCATGAGACAGCTAGGTAAGCTTCTCAAAAAGCTAAAGTACAAGAGTTAAAGCTAACTGATAAGCTCTTGATGAGCTTATGAAACTAGATGGCTAAACCGTACGTAGCATGCTTTTGGAAAAGTACTTAAAAGAAACAAAGAAATAAGCAAACTATAAGCTAAGTATATATAAGCTAATATTTTTCTAATTAAGATTAGCAGCTAAACTTTAATATCCCAAAAGCTTATATCCTAAATCTTAATATTATGTCCTATATAAAATTATCCATTTTATTCAAAAACGACTATATTGAAAAGTTTGACTTTTTAAATTACACTAAAAGTTTGACTAATATGAACTTTTGATCAATCCTACTTATTAATTATGTTATATTAACCTAAGTTTTGATAAAATTAAGCTAGGTAACCAACTTATGAACAACTATGATGAGTTTTAGACTCTTAATCCTAACAGTGATCAACTTAAGTGAGACTAAAGGAAATTTTGACTTTTATACTAATAAACACTGGATTTTATGGTTTATCTAGGCTAATAGGTTCTATTGTGACTTATATCAGACAAGTACAAAACCACAATCAACCTCTAACACAGTTTTCACATCAAATCCAAACAACCCTTATTGAGACTGATTTGAAGATTTTCAAAACAAAACACAGATTAAGACCATGCCATGGATTACAGACCTTATATTATCGTATATTGAAGCTAAATAAGCATTAAACAACAACACTAACAACATGAAACTAAGAAATTACACTTATGCTATTTTAACTGTCAAACTAAATTTTTTAACAACTACAAATTAAAAAAAAACAAGCAACTAATTTTATTGTTTAATTATACTTAACTATAACTAAGAAACATACAAACACAAAGATTCAAGCTAATTAACACTTGAACAGTGAAATGCACAAAAATGGAACAAAGGCTTACAAAATGATTCCAAGTGAAAAATGAGAACCAAGGACTGAGAACATATCCTATAGCTTCCCAAAAAGCTCTAAACCAAAGGGCAATCCATTATTAACCCTGCTCCAGCTGTGATTATCATTTCTTGTGATTTTTGATTTTTGACTGATTTTTTTTGTATTTTCTTGTATTTTGCTTTTGCTTCTAAACCGAATTTTAAGGTTACTAAAAGCTTAAATAAGCTTTCTAGGAGCTTATATGGGCTTATTCATCCTTAACAACAACTAACAACAACATTTGATTAACATGAGATTTTGAACTTGAAAATGCATAAACTTGAAAATGAAGCTTAATAATTAAATTGAAACTGAAAAAGGTTTTAGATTACACTGAAAACTTGAAATACAAAGCTTGAAAGCTGTAACATACACTTGAAATTGAAATTTAATTAAAACGACATAAGCATAAACTAAAGTACTCTAGATGGATATATACATTGCATCTCCTCTCTTCTTTATAGACTTTTTGATCTTTCCACAAGCTTCGAACATTTCCCATCAAGAATTTTGACCATTGGATGAGTCAAAACAATCTCGCCAAATCCACTTTTGGCGCCAAAAGTGGTTTATGTAACTTCAAATTAAATATTTCAATTAATGCACTTTGGAAGCTTGTACATGTTGAGGAGACACAAAGGAAAAGGTATTTAGCCTAGTTGGTATATTTGTGAAGAAAAACAGGGGAAGGTATGGTTTAGGGGTTAAAGTGGTGGGGAAGCATTAACTGCGGTTGTGGGCTAGTTCATGAGGTGCAAGGGATGAGAGTGAGTAGTAGGTGGTGAGGTGGAAGTAACAGGTGGTGAAAACCACCTGGTTTTGGGATTGCAGGTGTGGGAGAGGGAGATGAATAGTACATCTGGTTTTGGCGCGTTGACCATATTTGACCGTTTGATATTAATAAAGGGGGGGTCAATGGGGGGTCACAGGTGTTGACAGGGGTCTTTTGGGTTGGCTGGGGATCAAAATACACAAAGGGTCAAGTTTGGTTTGTTATTAATATAAGGACCATTCATGTAATTTGCTGTTTTATGAGGGACCAAAACTGCCTCTTTTCCAAAGTTATAATAAGGACCAATTATGTCATATATGAATAGTACAAGGACCATAGATGATTATTTTCCATTTTTATAAATCCAAGGACTATTTATGACATTTTTCAAACTTTAGAGACCTAAGTTGTAATTTTGCAATTTTAAATTTCAAGGACCAATTTTTACAACTCATGAATCCCTAGGGACTTTAAATAACATTTTTCTTTATTTTGATTTACCAGGGACTATTTTTGACAACTTTTGAAACTTGGGGACTAAAGCGCCAATTATACAAACTTGATACGTTTTTCATCCGATTTTGATATTTTTGCATTTAAAACACATAAAACACTTATTTGTGATATTTTCATCATTTGATGCATTTCGAGTGTTTTCGGATGTTTTGCGGTTTAAATGGTACAAAATGATGAGTATTTAGACACTCATCAAAAGGCAAAACAAGTAAACTACATACTATAGACTACAAGTGTGATAAAATCAAGCAATAACATCTATTTGATAAGCGGATAATAAGCTATGAACTTAACTACTGGGACAACAAACATACTCATGGTGCGGGTAACATCGCACCAATACCATTCACTTCAAGCTCCAAGCAACCTAGATAGGGATTTTTTTTTTCCTTTTGAGACAAGTTAAAAGAGATAGTGAAGTTGCTATTTTAATTTTTAATAATTTTTTAACAACTAAAATGACTTAAAAAGCTACGAAAACCGACAAAAACACTTTTGGGACAGATGAAATGGTATGCAGATTGGCAAAACTTGAAAACTCAAATGAGACTTGAATGTTTGAAAACTAAATTGACAAAGCTTTTGAAAACAGTTTTAACACTTAATAGACTCAGATTTCACTAACTACAATCATTAAAACATTAAGACTCAGTTAAATCCAAACACTCTCTTAATTCTGAATTGTATTTTAAAACTTAGAAACTTAACAAAAACATTAAGACTCAGTTAAATCCAAACACTCTCTTATCATTTTATTTAGTAGAACAACAACGAGTTTTATTCTAATCAGTAACTAGAAAGTCGCTGCTAGGCGTTCTATTGAAATCATCAGTTTAAAACAACATGCCTAGCTATTTAAAGTCTAAATTAATGAGTGACGAGTTGGTTGTCAATGCTTCACTTAAAACTTTTGGCAATTCAAGCATGCCAAGAGACCAAAAAGCTCAAAAATACTAATAACATATTTCAATTGAGTTCTCATGTGTCTTAGACTATATGACAAATGCATTTAGAAGAATTATCATTATCATCAAACACATAGCAAAAGACCACCCCCATCCCCCTCCCCCCCAAAAAAAAAGGAAAAAAGAAAGATATATATTCAAATTAAATTGCATTTAGATTATTGGAGGTTTACCTTTTCTAGAGTTTTTATTAGAACAAGGAGATTGAGGAAGGGGTTGAAGGGGTTAAAGGAGGTGACTATGGCGAGAGAGGGGTTGAAGGAGCCGATTGATTGGAGTGGTGATTGAGGAAGGGACCGCACCATTGCATATTGGAAGGAAGACCACAGTGGGTCAAATTATGTTTATACTACTTTACTCTTTAATATATATTATAAGTATTATATCTATTTACTTTACTTTAGTAAATAAAATGTATTTTTATATAAAAGGGATAACGTAAGTTAAAAACCAAAGCAACACAACAACTTAACACAACCCACTAAACAGAGATGCGGAGGTTATGGTTTCATTGATTCACCAAACAAAAACCCGCCAAAATAAGAATTGGAGGCAACAGCTACAAGTGGGTTTGATAAAACTCAACTGTCATTTTTATTTGCTCACCAAAGTGAAACCGAGAGGAGCATCAATCTTGCAACCCTAATCGAGGTACAAATTGGTCTCTAAGTTTCATTTATTATCCATTGCTTCTTTTTATTGCATGTCTACATATGTGAAATTACATTCATGTTTACGAGCTTTAAAATTTGGGGATAAATTTTAATTACTCAAAACATATACACTTTACCCCAATTAGAAGACTAAATCTAATTATAATAGCATTTCGAATCATCAACTGTGATTTGGTGTAATTTAGGAGAATGTGATTTAGAAGAATTCTTTTGTAGTAATTTGAACATATTTATGGTAATTCAATTACAAATAAATGGAGGATATATACTCTTTTTTGTTTACGGATATAAGATAAAGTATCTATTTCGCTTAGTTTGATAGTTTCGTTTGTTACGACTATTATGGCGCCGATAACCATTGGACGTGGAGGTAGAGGTGGACGTGTAGGTAGACGTGTCGATGAGTCAAATGCGTAATCATCTCATGGTAGGAGACGTTCAAACGTCATCAACCAAGTCCCACATGATCCATCAAAGAGGACAATGATCACTTTGGATGGTGGAAGGTATGCATATCTATACATCATACATTTATATGCTTCTTAAGTTATTTGGGTTCATTATGTTGCAATGTTTCCCATTTGTAGGTTTACCGCAACAACTATTCGTATGATAATTTATATCTTCAAGAACATGTTTAATGGTTCATGGACCACTTGGAATGAGGTTACTGTGTTTGCGCGATGAATTATGGGCGCTTTTTAAGTGTGTACCCACATTTGATTCTTAGTAAATAAATCAAACTTGGTTAAAATGATATATATAACTTCATTGTTGTTGTATGCATAGGCTTATTTCCAATGGGAAGTTGTGGTGATGTGTTGGTCCGTGAGGTGTGGAGGATAGTATGAGGAACCTTTATCCCGGTCTCATGTCAAAGGCAAGAGATGAGTCGGTTAAGATGGCGCAACTAGTCGGAGTTGAGTTTGATGGTTCCGACTTTTCGCTTCTTAAGCCTTATAACCCGTGATGGATCGAATCAAGATATTGGAAAGGCATGATTGATCGAGTATCGAACAAAAAGTCAAAATTGTGGAAGCACTGTGGAGGCTCAATTGCTATTACACAACTTAAGAGGAGACTTGTGAGACGCCTGATTTTTACATTTTCTTGAGGATTTTTATGTTCACGTCAAATAATTTATTTTGTATACTTTTAAATAACATACTTACGGATTTGCAGGGAAAAGAACTTCACATCTCTCCAACTTCTGTCGAGCTTTTTGAACTCACAAACACGAAGAAAGGGTTAAGGAACAAAGGTTACGGGAGTTCATCAACTTAAAATCTTAGAGTACATTTCCTTTGGATCGTTAAGGTAACGAACCGTTGGTACATCATATGTTATGTTCGATGGGCTTTCAAGTTCTTATAGTTTGCTTTAACTTTTTTTTAACTTCGTTTTTTGTTGAGAATATCAGATAATTGATATCTTTTGGATTTGGAATTTTATTTGCTTTGATTTGGATCTTATGTTATTTGATTTAAATATTTATGTAGTAACGTTTCATTTTCTATTATTGTGGTATTTGTGCTCTACAAGTTTAAGTGGTGTGGTGTTTAGTCTTGGCTATGGTTCTGGTATAGGAAGAACTCGATTAGCTTCTTAGGTACGAGCTAATAGTCATAAGAACTTTGGTATATGTTTTGAAATGATCGAATTTTGTCACTCAGTGATGCGAAATTTTAGTAATTGTGTTAATTGACTCACCCTCAAGTTCGATAGTTATACTTAAAAAGATGTTATGGTGTAAACAAATTGACTGTATCTTTTGTTAATTATCTGCTAGAAACCTATCATAACTCGTAAGCTTCTTTAGTTGATAGTGATTTAGTGCTTCGAATTGAATTTGAAACCTTAAACAACTAATTGAAAAAAAAAGTGTTACAGCCACATTTGTTGCATTCGTTTGATGCTTAAACTTTGTGGATTGTGAGAACTAGGGGTTACTACTTACTGTTATTAGGATTGTAGTATTAGTTAAGATGGTAGTTGAATTGTACTTTGTTGAATCCTATCCATTAGTTATTTTGTGGAAGTATAGAGGTCGGACTTCTGGTCAATTAAGACAATAAACCATTGCTCGTAGCAACACTCTTTCCACTACAGTAGTACTACAACACTGTATCATCTTTGAAGGAGTGTTTGGAAGAAGAAAGGTAGGAGTTCAGTTGATTCAGTAATGATGCCTCAGTGTGTATTTGGGCTTATACTTCTTGTGAGGATGGGGTCTGCAACTTGATGATGCAGCAAATACCATTAGGTGGAAATATAGTTATAGAGTTAGCCATTTTGGATGTGTTTGGTTGATATGAGATGCCGAGTGCATAGTATGAAAGCTATTGGTTTCAGTTAACATGTATAGAAGTTGTATTTTCCATTGTGTTGGTTGGTCTTGGCATGTCCAGATTTCAACTTTAATTTGATTGTATTTCTATGCTGGTGATAATATATTTTTGACCTTTCACCAAAAAAAAAAAGAAAACTGGAACTTGCAGTAATATGTTCTTTGGGTTAGTTCAAAACAATTAATACATACTCTTCATCAGTGTCTCGGCAAGTTCCAACACAAACATATTATCACCAGTAGGGGTGTCTATACGGTCGGGTTGACCCGACCATAACCGAACCCGATAAGACTTTATAGGGTCGGAATAATCGGGTTAAAACTACCAGTCAACCCGATAAGACCCAAATTCGATAACCCGATATTGTTATAAGGTCGGGTTAGGGTTGAGTTATTTATTTTATCGGTTTATCGGGTTGACCCGATAAGACCCGAAAATTACTATTGTAACTTTTTTAATAAAAGGTTGAAAGCTTTAGTTTAGTAATAACTTTTTGGTTATTTATAAACTTGTGCTCGTACAATATTTTTGCACTAGTAGCCTACTGGTTCTTTATTTTTTTTGAATGTTTACATTGTTGTTACTGAAGTGTGGAATGCCACTGCTAAGTAAGGGTGTTCATCGGTTCGGTTCTCGGGTTAATCGGTTTATTCGGTTCGGGTTGTTCGGTTAATATTTTTTTGGTCATAACCGAAAACCGAACCGAACCAAAAATATATGTGACCGAACCGAACCGAGAACCGAACCGAAATTCGGTTCGGTTATGGGTCAAAACCGTAAACCGAATTTTGTACTTGAATTACACCATTTATATATTTTTTAAATTTAATTATATAGATTTTTGGGAAAAAAAATTATTTCAAGCATAAAAAGTATTTTTTATATTAGGATAAAAGTTTAATGGTCTTCACATATATATATATATAAATTCGGTTCGGTTTGACAAATTCGGTTTGGTTTAAGTTCGGTTCGGTTTTTTTTCGATTTTGGTTCTTGCTAAGTGCTAACATACGACATCTTGTGATACATTTATTTGTTACTACAATTTTGATCTAATTAATGGGTTATTATTATTTTTAGCTTTGTCAACTCTTTTTGTTGCACAATTATCACTTTGTATTTAATTTGCTTGGAACAATAGGATTGTCTATAGATTCTTTGAGCAACTAACTATTCAGTTGAAGTGAATGCATATATGTTTGATGGTAGTTTTATTATTGGATCATAATCTTTCTTGCTTTTGTCAATTCGGAAGAGTTGCAACAGTTAGAGACAATTTGAATATCCAAGTTTGTATGCACTTTACTTTGGGTTAACTTGAACAATGCAACCCGATAACCCAAACAACCCGACCCGAATTAACCCGACCAAATATCAACCCGAACACGACAACCCGATTTCTTATTCGGCCGGGTTTCGGGTCAATCTTTTATCAAAAACCTGAATCAACCCGACCCGATAACACCCCTAATCACCAGGCTTAGTTCAAAACAATAAGATGGGTAAAGTCATGGGTATATATTCACCCACAAAACACCCACATTAACTTACCCACCAATAGAAAGAATAATTGTATTTCGTGGGTAAATAACATTTACCCACTAAATTACCCACAAATATAGCCGCAGTAGATCACGATGTGGGTAATCCGTGGGGACTGTTTTGGCGCCAATTATTTACCCACATATTGCACACAAAATATATTTATGTGGCTATTTTTGTGGGTAAATCCGTGGGAATTTTGAGGGAAAATAAAATCGACTTTGAAAGGCACTGATCGTGGGTAACGAGTGGGTATTAGGTGGGTAAATGCCCTCCAAAAGATGAGTGTGGGTAATTGTCGTGGGTATTCCACCAGATTCTTGTAGTGATCTAACAAACTTTCTTTTGTAGTTAATTTTCAACTTGTTTAAACTTTAAATGAAACCTTTGCATGTATCAAATCATAGGAATCTATGGTACAGGAGGTGTAGGAAAGACCACACTAGCCAAGGAAGTTGCTGTCACGGTGAAAAGTTTATTTGCTGCTGTTGAATTTATAACGGTCTCACAACCAGCAGATGCTGAAAAGATCAAAAACGAGGTTGAAACGGCAGCAAAACGAATTTACAATGGCGAGAAGATTCTAGTCATCTTAGATGACTTGTGGGGGGAACTCAAGCTGGATGAAGTGGGTATTCCCTATGGGGCTAACTACAAGAATTGCAATATTTTGTTGATGTCTAGAAGCAAAGATGTCTGTGAAACAATGAATGCTACCGGTTTAATTTGTGTAGACTCTTTGCCAACGAAAGAAGCATGGATTCTTTTCAAATGATCAAAGCTATTTTATATAGCATACTCTCATTTGACTAAGCTATGATTTCCTTGAAAGCGAATAAGCGAAATTATGCTTCTCACATGCAATATGTTCTCAAGATTTTGACATTCCATTAGAAGATTTGGCATATTATGGGTCTATTTGGGCTTGTGTGATTTGATAAAGATTGGCTATATGTTTGTGTTTTGAGTTTTGATAGTAGTGTTTTGAAAATCGATCCGGGTGATTCGACCGGTTGGTCGGAATTAGACGATAAACCGGTTTGGTTTCAAATTCGGATCGGATCGAGACAAAAGTCAACAAACGGTTTGACCCAAAACGAGGTCGATTTGAAACCGGTTTTGGGAGAAAGGCCGTTTAAAATCCGGTTTTGGATCGGTTTAAACCGGTCGATGAAAATCTGCAAAGAAGTTTAAAATTCGGTTTTGGTTATATCGAACTGGTTTTCCTAAACCGGTTTTAGTGAAACCGGTTTTCGATTTTTAGGCGGATCGGATCGGTTTTCCTTTTTTTGTTCTAGTCTAGTCGGAATTAAGCGGTTGAGTTGAAAAAACCCAGGCAGCTGAAAAACAAGTTTTATGTCTGGTTTAGGTTTGAAAACCATACTTTTGAAGTATGTTTTATAAGAATGAAAAAAACAAATGTTTTTCAATAGAGTAAAAAGATCAAGACAGATGACGGAATTAAGGATGTACATGAAGATCGAGAAAGATGAAAGTGGTGACACATGAATTAGGCATGTCAATTACCATGTTCATGTAAAAGCATTTTTTGTGTCCGTGTGATTTCTTTCATGCTAAAAGAGTTTAAGTAAAAAAAACAATGTTAAATATGGTAGTCAATACTTTGTATATCCCTCATTAATTTCTATAGGGTTACACTTAATATTCTAAAACTTGAGCTAGAGCCTAATACAAAGTATCGACTAACAAAATAATGTTGAAAATGACAAATGTCAAATAGGAGTGGAAATCGAGTCATGTTCGAGTTGATGGATTGTCGACGCGTTACCTCAAGTCCTCAACCCAATCACAACTCATTTATTAATCGTGTCAAGGATGTCAACCCTAACCCGCACTTGTATAACAAGTGTAACCCGTTTGACCAAATATGCCAACACCCAAATCAACGAGGATTCATAGCAAGTATGGCGTGTATGAAAACGAGTTAACATTAAGGTGCTAGCAAATATAGCTTGTGTAAAGTGATTTAAGTGTCTTTTAGATTGATTGTAATAATTAGGCTAGACATAAACAAGAATGATATAAGTGAGAAGCCTACTTTGCGAGGTACACATGGCATATTATATGGAAGACTGGAGTATGGTCAATCGATCGTGCCGCATGCAAGGGTCTTGAAGATATCCTAGTGGTTAAATGTGTTTCATATCGTATACCGATCATGTGTGTGGTTGGCAAGGCGGAGATAAGGGGGTCACAAGGGCCATGTGCCCCTCAGCGAAAAAAATTGTAGTGTAAATTTTTAAAAATGTTTGACTTTTTTGTAATTTGCCCCTTTTACGAACCAATTTATAGTGTAGTTTATAAAAAAAATCAAAATGTGTCATCTCGAGCAAAATTTTATGGCTCTGCCTCTGGTAGTTGGGTGGTATTTTCTCATTATCGTCAATGTGTGCCTTGTTATTGTCCTTACGACGTCGCGGTATGAGATCGACATGCCTTTTGCTAGAGTGTTGTCCGTTCATTGATCTTTTAAAAGTCATGGAGCTTTGTTTGAGAGATTGAGTTCAATGTTCTCTTCGCATTTCAAAAAGTGGATCATATCAATGCAACTCTTTTTTATTCAACCCAACAAATATAACTCATTTGTGAACTATTGAAATATTTACATTTACATTCCAATGGTTTTCAAGTATTTGGTTTCAAGTTAAATTATTTATGGTTTTGATTTACCAATTAAAACAACAAATATATGAACCGAACAAATTAAAAAATTTCTGCTTAGATCGAACAATTATAAAGTGGTCATGGCAACCTTTCTAAAACAAAGAGCACTTTACTTGAAGCTTAATTTCTTGTATGACCGAATCTATGCATACTACGTAAATGTCACAAACCAAAACATAGCAAAGGATTACTAAATCGTTATATAGTATCCATAAACGTGAGCGGTCGGTAGAGGCTTTCATGGCCGGCCGTGCCATCATTTACAGGTCCGCTTAACACCTGGTAGTCACTGGTTTCGAGTTTCTTTATAACCAACAAAACTAATAGGAACCACGTATTGTCTTATTGAATTGGAAATGGGTAATGTATTTAGAATGTATCTTACTTGTCACAAATTTTAGATGTGTGTAACAATTTCATTTTATTTTAGTTTTTTTTGCAAATTCATGTACTAAACTTTCAAAAATCGCCACTTTGGTGTATTTTCGAACCATTTTACCCTTCAATTTATTAAGACACCTTTTATTGGGGAGGGGTAAAATGGTCCAAAGATACACTAGAATGACGATTTTTGAAAGTTTAGTAAATGAATTTGCAAAAAAAAATAAAAAAATAAAAAAAATAAAAAAAAAAATAAAAAATTTGTTACACATATCTTAAATTTATGACAAGTAAGATACATTTTAAATACATTAGCCGATTTGGAAATTTACTTAAATATTTCTCTCTTCTTTTAGTGGTCCAACTTGTACAACCACTTTGACAAGTAACGGATCCAAATAATCTTTTGGTATAACCATAGCGTAATTTACTCTTAAAATATTTAGATTTTGGGGAATTGCATATATATATCTCAAAGCCTCATAATTACATATATATCAATTAAAACTCATAATTGCATATATATTTTTCAACGCTTAAAATTGTCATATATATTCAACAAAACTCATAATTACATATATATCCTTCCAAATCTTTAAAATTGTCATATATATCCAAATGATTATTTTAATTGAAAAAATGTCTAATAATTATAATCGATATATAAAATGACCATTATAACTTGTTTTTTTTTTTCTTTTTGTTTTACAATTACAAAATATATTTTTATTTGTTTGAATTTTATTATGTCATTTGATCTATATAGTTTACGTTTAGATGGAACGATAGATGGTGTAGTTGATATTATTATTCAAGATTCGTCGATAACGAACACGGTTGAGTCGCCGAACATGGTTACTCTTTCTTTTCTTAAAAAATGGTTTAAAGATATTTTGTAATTGTTAAAATAATAATAATAATAATAATAATAACTTAATAAGTATAAGGGTATAATCGTTATTTTATATATCAACTATGTGTAGTCGTTATTTTATATATTATAATTGATATATAAAAGAATGATTATACCCTTATACTTATTAAATTATTATTATTTATTATTTATTATTATTTTTTTAACAATTATAAAATATCCTTAAACTATTTTTTAAGAAAAGAAAGAGCAACCGTGTTCGTTATCGACGAATCTTGAATAAAAATATTAACTGCACCATCCATCATTCTATTTAATCGTAAACTCCTGTATATATAGATCAAATAACATAATAAAATTCAAACCAATAAAAAGATATTTTGTAATCGTCACAAAAAAAAGGTTATAATCGTCATTTTATATATCAATTATAATTATTAGACATTTTTTCTATTAAAATAATCATTTGGATATATATGACAATTTTAATGCTTTGAAAGGATATATATGCAATTATGAGTTTTGTTGATATATATGACAATTTTAAGGCTTTGAAGGATATATGCAATTATGAGTTTTATTGATATATATGCAATTATGAGGCTTTGAAGGATATATATGCAATTCCCATTGTATTTTAAGAGTTTAATATTACAAGTAACGAAACGGAATAATTTTTGCTCAGTTTAACATTATAATTTAAACACATCAACAACCCAATAGAAAGTTAAAGAAATTTGTAATGGCAGAAGAGGTTGTTACTTCCTTGGTTGGAAATGTAGTCAACTCATTGATTGGGAAAGCTAAAGAGGAGATTAGTTATATGTCGAACTGTTCTGAAAATGTTGACGATCTGAAGAAAGAAAATGAGAAACTAACGCATATGAGGGCAAGGGTTCAACAACAGATAACAGCAGCGCACGTTAAAGGAGATAGGCTCTTAGATGGTGTGGAAGAGTGGGTGATCAACGCTGAATCTCACATATCTGAAGCAAAAGAAGTTACTGATGGGTTCGAAGCTAATGCCAACAAGACATGCTTCAACTTAGGTATGTGTACCAATCTGGGAACCCTTTATCGTTACGGTAAGAAGGCGGTAAACAAGGCTCCTTCACTTTTACAACACCAAAAAGATGGCGAGACTTTTGAAACTTGTGTTTTTGTTCCTACTACTGCACCTGGAGTCCTAGATGTCTATCAAAGGCATAACATTGATGATCTTGATACGCATAAGCTGTGTTTCGAAAAGATTATGAAATTGATTAAAGATGACAACATACAAATCATAGGAATCTATGGTACAGGAGGTGTAGGAAAGACCACACTAGCCAAGGAAGTTGCTGTCACGGTGAAAAGTTTATTTGCTGCTGTTGAATTTATAACGGTCTCACAACCCGTAGATGCTGAAAGGATAAAAAAAGAGGTTGAAACGGCAGCAAAACGAATTAAGAATAATGGCGAGAAGATTCTAGTCATCTTAGATGACTTGTGGGGAACTCAAGCTGGATGAAGTGGGTATTCCTTGTGGGGCTGAGTACAAGAATTGCAAGATTTTGTTGACGTCTAGAAGCAAAGATGTCTGTGAAACAATGAATGCTACCTGTTTAATTAGTGTAGACTCTTTGCCAACGAAAGAAGCATGGATTCTTTTCAAACGTGTGGTTGGGGATACTGTGGAGACCGATGAAAATTTGAAAAAATTGCAGAGAAGATTGTTGACGGATGCAGCGGGTTGCCACTCATCATACAAGTTGTAGGTGCAGCTTTGAAAAATGAAAGCATCGAGTCATGGAAAAGAGCCCTCACACAACTACAAGAACATACAACGTCATTTATAGATCCAAAGATAAGTTTAGCATACTCTCATTTGCAGCTAAGCTATGATTGCCTCAAAAGCGAAGAGGCGAAATTATGCTTCCTGCTGTGTAGTATGTTCCCTGAAGATTACGACATTCCATTAGAACGTTTGGCATATTATGGTGTTGGTCTAGAAATTTTGAGGACCTTGATAGCATGGCAGGATGCAAGAAATCGAGTTCGACATGCAGTGAAGATCCTCAAATCCACTTGCTTGTTGTTGGACGGGACGATGAATCAACAGTAAAATGCATGACGTTGTTCGTGAAGTAGCGTTGTTAATCGCTTCTAAAGGTAGCAATAAATTTTTGGTAAAGGCTGGGATAGGTTTGACAGAATGGCAACCAAGAACTAAAAGGGTGAAAAGTTGCACAGGCATCTCACTCATGTATAATCATCGTATTAGGGAGCTTCCTGATTATGAGCTTGAAATGCCACTCCTTGATATTTTCCTTATACAAGGAAATAGTTATCTGTCAACGATTCCTGATAAATTTATTCTAGGCGTGAAAGAAGCTAAAGTTTTAGATTTTGCGTGGAATAACATTCTGTCCCTCCCACCATCACTGGAGCAACTTACAAAATTGTGTATGCTCAATCTTGGTGGAAACAGATCTCTGCTTGATATTTCTATACTTGGGGACCTCAAATCACTTGAAATTTTAATTCTCAGTGACACTGGGATTGTAGAAATTCCTCAAGAGATCGGAAATTTGGTCAATTTAAGGCGGCTAGAAGTTAAAGGCTGTGACAATCTATCTCATATAGCACCAGGTGTGATGTCAAAGCTCCGTTGGTTGGAAGAGTTGCATATTGGATACTATCCGTCAAGACGGAATAACGAGGATCTTACGGAATAACGAGTCGAATAACGAGGGTCTTATGGAGATAGGCGAACTGTCGATGCTAACATTTCTAGATTTATATGTACCACATGTGCATCTTATTCCTACTAAAGGTGTGTGTTTTACAAAATTGAAAGGATTTGTCATACAAATCGGAGGAGAGACAAATCTATAAAGGTGCGGAGGTTGTAAATAAAAAGACTCTGATTCTGGGAATGGAATATATTTATAAAATCCATGTTGCAAGTTAAGGAATTGATCAAGTTAAGTGATGGTATAATTTTAAATGGGGTAGAGAATCTAAAAAATATCGTGCCTACAATGTATTGTGAAAGTATGGATGACTTGACTACAATCATGTTATCTAAATGTCACAATCTTTTGAGTTTAGTGGACTCAAGCGATTGGGATGTAGAGATAGAAGAACGTGGTGGAGAAAATACAAAGAAGCAATTTTTTTCGAAGCTGGAACACCTTATTTTATTTGGTCTCAATAAGTTGCATGTTCTATGGAACTGTCCAGATCAATATATAAGCCTTAAGAACCTAGTGACAGTCCATATTTCTGATTGTCATAAGTTAGAGAGACTATTCTCTGTTAATGCAGCACGAGGGCTTGTCAAATTGCAAACTTTAACTATACAGTTATGTAACGGTTTAAAGGAAGTGATATGGGACGGGGATGAAGGCGATATGGACATGGTTGAGTTTCCTCGCCTTGTCAAGATTGAATTATTCTACTTAGAAGAACTCAAGAGCTTCTATGCTGGAAAGGTAAACATCAAATTTCCTTCCTTGGAGTTTGTGGAGATTATAGGGTGTAACAGAATGGACGAATGGGGTCATAATGGAACCTATATTACACCGAATATCAAGCGCGTGAATCAGGTATGCATATTGCCATGATGAAAATTATTTTATCTAATAGATTGCGACAATTGCTCCCCTGCTAACCTCTTTATGTTACTGTCACAGCGATATTGGTACGAACAACCGCTTACGGGTATGTATTTATTTTACAGATTTATGTATTTCATAATGAAATTCCCACAATGCTTACAACTACGATTTAAGATCATATGACAAAAACATTTTTTACATACAAAAGAATTAATCTTCACCTTTCATCTTTATTTGATCTAATGGATAGACATTAATCTCAATAATTAAAAAAAACTCACTTTTATCATTTCTTTTCAAAAATTAATATCTTTCAAATCGTTAAGCGGAAAAAAATATACTATTATGACAAACATTTAATTATCTTACTATAGATAAACACTTTGATATACTTTCGACAAAAAAAAATCGTGTTTTTCACTTTTTACATTTTTTGTTCTTGAAATTTGCATGAAAAAATCACATGTGGTTAAACACTAATTTGAATATCACATGTGATATTATGTTAAATCACATATGATATTACACTAATATCACATATGATATTACATATCACATATAAATTTCAGATGTGATTTAACACTAATATCAAATGTGATATTCAAATTAGTGTTTAATCACATGTAATTTTTTATGCAAATCTCAAATTCTAAAAAAAAAAAAAAAAAAAAACGAAAAACGTGAAAAAAAGATTTTTTCTTCTTTTCAAAAGTATATGAGAAAAAAGATAATTAAGTGCTCGTCGCGATGGTGTAATTATTTTCGCTAACGATTAATGGTTTAAGAGATATTTAAATTATAAAAAAAGTAAAATAATAAAATGTCTCTCAACTATTGATTTCTTTTTAAATGAAAGGTAAGGATGAATCACTTAGTATGTGATAAAAGTTTGTTATGTTTTTTAAAACTACACTATAAAATTTCGTAACTAAAATTACAAAAGTCAAATATTTTCGAAAGTTACACTAATTTTTTTTTCGCTAGAGAGTGTTGTGACCCCCTTTATCTCCGCCTCTCATAACTATAACTAAAATCTGTATCAAATGATGTTACAATAATTTTTGTGTTGTTTACCACATCACAAGAAAATTGCATAAGAAATGCATTCAATAGTTGGTGCCTCCTTTTGATTATTCATATTAAGTATAAATTTGTATCAAAGATGATTGAAGCTAAAATTTGTAATTATACTAACGTGAAGATTTTATGCGTGGTCATACTGTAGATGATTATCTTGACCAAGTCAAGCATTGTTGGACTCAAAGAATGGCCCATGTTAAAGTAGTCTGATCGAACCCTCATTACAAAAGAGTTCAAGAGAACTGAAAGGAAGTGGAAGTCTAATTGTCAAGAAGTCAAGTATATTCAAGCAATATTAGTTTAAGGTTTGAGCTTGGATTTTCATCTTTCAACTCATTGCATGTTTTATTTTGATGTTTAATTCCAGAATATTTACACAAAACCAAATTAAATAAGACGTGTTTGAATATTTGTCCTTTATGATAAAATCTCCTTAGCGGTTGTAACTCTTTAAATTCAAAACAAAAATGACCTTGTTAAATACATCAAAGCATGTGATTAGCTCAACTGAAAAATAACAACTTAAAGGTTATCTAAAACTACTCACTATCAGGTGTTCTATTACATGTTACAGCTGCAATGTTAATTTATAGACAAACAAACAGTACTTCTTAGGGCGTAAACGAGTCGAATTTTGGCAAGGCTCGACTCGACTCGACAATATTATGTACGGCTCAATTTCGGCGAGCCTTAATGAGGGAAGCTTAAGATCGGCTCGATAAATGTTGAATTCAACTCAAGCTCGGCCCAAAGAGCATGATTTATTAGTAATTATCTGCTTTTATAACCAACTAAAACTGAAATATAAGATTTAATCTGAGTTAATTCTTCATCAGCGTCAGATTCTCATTTTCTTTCTTAAGATCTTCGACGTTTTCGGAGCAGTTCGACTTGTAACTAATCTCCTCTTTAGCTTTCCCAACCAATGAGCTGACTACCTTTTCACCCAAGGAAGTAACAACCTGTTCTGCCATTATAAATTTCTTTAACTTTAGATCCCAAAAAGAAGACGCTAAAAGTGATAGTTAAAAGAGAAACTGATTTTGTGTTAGATCTAGTTGTTTTCATTTGCAACAAAGTCAACGTGGGTTGTGTTAGATCTAGTTTTCTAAAAATACTAAAAATATTAACTATATGTTAGATCTAGTAATAGCCAAGTGGCCCACGTTGTTAGTGTTTTAATAATCATTAGTGCCGGTTCAGAAGGATTGGACCGCAAAACATTTTCTAATATTAGTGTTAAATACGATTTAAGAAATTTGAGCCTCTTCCACATTTTAAGCCATCTATCTTGGGGTATTTTCCTGAGGTGTTCAACCATATAGGCGGGGATACGGTCATGCTCTGTTAACAGTCAATCAATGAACTTGCAATTAGCTCTCGCTTATTTGCGAAAAATTACACTCTTGCTTCGTGATACTGTCATCAGACCTATGTCACAAACTCACGATCACGCATCATTATACATTGAACAACAGAAAACTTTATAAAATCATACTCAATCGGTGCCATGTAGATATCATATCCATCAACATCAAATTGTTATGACCAATTTGTCATTTTAATTACCACCAATCAGGTATATTTAATCTTTAATTTCTATTAACGGCAAGTATTTCTGCAGGAGCTTTAGTCCTAACCTGTCTCCATATCATAATTACCACGTCATCTTTCCATGGAGGGTTCTTATATTCAAAACGATGTCTGATTTTTTGAGCCGCTTCCACATTCTAGGCCACCTATAAATCATTTTGCTAACATGACAAAAGAAATGCTATTATGTTGATAATAATAGCTGATTAAAATATGCATTCTTGTGTTAGTGATAGTGATGAATCAACGCCTTAAAGAGTTTTTTTGAGAACGTGTTGTGGGATTAAGCCATAACCTTGATACGCGACGTGGTATATAAAAAATAATAACAATATATGCAAAAATAAAAAATAAAATTATTATGCTCGAAAAGAAAACAAAACTAAAATGTTGAGGTGACTCAAGTCGGAGTCCAAAACTTAAACGAATTATCAGTGTGAACAGTGAAAGACGAAACATGCTCCATGGGAGGCTGGACATGCTAGTTGTCACACAACGTATTTATAAACACCATTAAATGGCTCATATAACATATGATACTTCGTAGTACAACGAGTATCGGGTGTGCTCTTTGTTCTTGTTTCAACGCCCCCAAACTAGTGTCCTTCGTCGATGTGTTGTCCCATCTTTTTTGTCGGTGTATCATACTACATGCTTCGAACTATTACAATCCAAAACTTCGGTACATGGCCTCTCCTTGATAGATGGTTGTAGGTCTTTTCAAGTATGAATTAGTGTTAGAGCATCCCTAAAGTAGATGTCAATATAATAGGAAAGGTTTAGTTAATACACATGAACTTGTGAGAGAGAAGTTCATGTGTGTGATAAATGAAAAAACGAGAGCGGTTTATAAACGTTTACAGGAATAAATAAGTAAACAATGAAAGGAAAATTTGATGAAAGGTGTTTAAGTATACAAACTCTCTCACACAAGTGACTCAAAATTTACTCTTTCAATTTCTTTGATTTTGTAAAAAAAAAAAAAAAAACTTTTGAAAACCCTCTTCGAATATAATATTTGTATTCTTTTTCTTACTTTTCACACTCTAATAGTCCATTAAAACTTCGAAATCTCTAATTTTGTTACATTTTAAAAACGTTTATCTTGTGTATCAACTATAGCCTGCACTTTGGTTTCATGGATATATCCAAAGTAGATGCCAAGTAGAAATACATTTATGACTAAAATTTATGAAATTATAAAACCACATTACCCCACAAGCTTTTATAAGAATTTCAACTAGACATTTATCTAATATATATAGTGTGTATTTACCGAAGAATGGAGACATTTTATCAAACAAAATCGCTTTGTAATATACCTAACATAGTAACATTGATCACTGCAAATCCTTTTATAAAATTTAATAAACACAAAGTATTCAACATTGTCAATCTTTGTAAAATATTGAAAATAAAAATTTTAATTTAAGTGAGTCTATTTGAATCATGATCCAACTATTTATTCTAGTTGAGTCATGGATCAGGTGATCCATTTAATCAGATCATGACTCATGTATAAGTTGGATCAATAATGGGTCGAATCATAATTTGATTCAAACGAGCCCCATTGACACCCCTACACACTTAAATATACAGAATTTTTACTTAAAGAGTAACATAAAAGTTTACACGTGCAATGAGTTGAAAGATGAAAATCCAAGCTCAAACCTTTTAGGGTGCGTTTGGTAGAGAGAAATTCAGAGAAAAGAAATGAAGTAGAGAATAGAATCTCGGAGAATAGAAATCGATGAGAATTGTGTTCAATTCTAATGTTTGATAACAATGAGACTTGACCTAGAAATGAAAAAAAAAATTATTTAAATTATTTTAAAAAATATCTTTTTTTTAATTTATTTTAAAATTTATGTACTTTCTTTAAAAAATTATTTTTTAAAATGTATTTATTTTAAAAAAAAACTTGTTTTTTAAATATTTTTAAAATGTATTTATTTAAAAAAACTTATTTTAATTTTTTTAAATTATTTTTAACTTTTTTTAATTATTTTTTAAAAATGTATTTAAAAAAAAAAAAAAAAAAAAAAAAAACTTGTTTTTTTTAAAAATATTTTTGAAAATATATTTATTTAAAAACTTATTTTTAAAAAATATTTAAAAAAAAATATATTTTTTAATAATGTATTTAAAACAAAACACATTATTTAACAAAATTATAGTTGAAAAAAAATGACATTGACCAATTCTCCGAATTCTCCACCAAATGAATGGAAATAAAGTTGCAAAAAAATACAAAGGGATGATTTCCCAGAGATTTCAGAATTCTCCGCTTCCCAAATTTTCTGTACTACCAAACATGGGAAATTAACCAATTTCCATTTCTTTGCCCCCATTTCTTTGTACCAAACACACCCTAACTAATACTCCTTGAATATACTTAACTTCTTGACAATTAGTGTTCCACTTCCTTCACTTCTCTTGAACTCTTTTGTACTGATCAGGCTAGTTTAGTGTGGGCCATTTTTTGAGTCCAACAACTTGCATGACATGCTCACGATACTTACTTCCTATATGACCACGCATAAAACTTCAAGTTAGTACAATTACAAATTTTCACTTTAATCATCTTTGATACAAATTTATATTGTTGAGTTGGTGAAGCCACCGTTGGAAAATTTAGTGCACTTGTGGGATGGTTCACACCTTGTATTGGGTTAGGAGGTACGGAGTGTACACCCATAAGGTCCATGAACACCTCGACTCTAATAGTGGTATGTATTGGTAGTGCTTGGTGAAAGTATCTTGTTGTGGTTAACACCGATTATGAGTGTTTCCAATCGGCGATTTCAAATAGATCGATGTTTCCACCGAAGGTGTTTCCACCGAAGTGGTATCTCACCAAGTTGTGTTTATCTTGAAGCGGTGTAACCACCGAAAGCACTATGAAAGTACTAATATAAATATTGATAAATGACGCTTATAACGCATCGTTATGACCACGCTTAATTGGTCATGTAACCACTAACTGGCTATAATGGGGATAATTATGAGGCTATTAATGGGCCGATTAATACTCATAATTCCATTGAACGGTCAAGAGTAACCTCCTATAAATAGGAGATCCGAACATGCATGAAAACACACGAAAACACTAAGCACTTATAAGCGTAAGGGTTAAAGAATTGTGCCTAATTCTCTAACCGCATTTGGTCTTATCCCAGTAGATATTCGTGATACCCGGGCATTAGGGTCGAATAGTTTACTTTGGAAAGTGATCACACGATTCCAAGTGATATCCGGTAACCACCGGTGGTATCTCATTCTCGCGACCATTGTTTGTTTCTGTGAAACAGTTGATCGTTCTCTGAAGTTGATTATCTACACCCCGATTTGGGACGAATAACCACCAACAATCAAAGTAAACTATTTAGTGATAATCAATGGCAACTGCTGCTATGAACATATGGCTTCAAACTTTGCAAAGCCGGACAAGTTTGAAGGGTGGACTTTAGGAGGTGGCGAAGAAGATGCACTTCTTCTTTGTCAAGCATGAGTGTGGTCTATGTGCCGACTATTCCAATTCTTGATGATGGTGGGGATGATGCTCTGTGGAGCGGATCGGGAGGAGGAGCAAGTGGGAGAATGATGACTACATACGCAGAGGTCTTATTCGAATGGTATGTCGATTCTCTGTTTGATATTTATCGAACTCTTAATCTTCCAAAGAACTGTGGATTCCTTGGATGCCAAATATATGGTAAGGATGCATCAAGTAAGAAGTTCCTTGTTAGTAATTTCACAAATTACAAAATGACCGATTCAAGACCGGTTATGGAACAATACAATGAACTTTTGGAATACTTGGAAGGTTTACACAACACAATATGCACATGGATGAGGCTATTTCGGTCTCTTGTGTTATTGACAAACTTCCTCCTTCTTGGAAAGATTTCAAGCATATCTTGAAACATAAGAAAGAGGAATTAACTCTGGTTGAGTTAGGCGGTCATCTGCGCATTGAGGATTCTCTCAGTGCAGGATAATGACAAGCCAAAGAGTAGCACCGCCATCGGACCATCTGTTGTCAATATGGTGGAGCATAACAACTCCACGGTACAATGATTACAAAGGCAAGCGCAAACATCATGATAACACAGGCGGATCCTAACAAGAAGGCAACACCTACTTGTTGGAAATGTGGCAAGACCGGTCACATTAAAAGGGACTGCAAGGGTGTTAATGTTGGTGGTAAAGCCAATGGATCGTGCACTAAACGTTCAGGAGTGGTGGTTCACCAACTCACCGAAAGGTCGAATATATTTAATAAGTCTTTTCAAATTTATTATGTTACATATGTATCTCGAATCTTTTATGTGCGGGATGATGATGTTGCGTGGTGGGTTGACTCGGTGCAACAGTTCATGTGTGCAAAGATAGAAGGCGGTTCAAGACTTATGAGTCACCGAATGATGGTTCTATTATTCACATGGGAAATGAGTCAACGACCTTGGTGCATGGTCGTGGTTGTGTAGATCTTAGGTTTAGTTCGGAAAGATTGTAACTTTGTTTAATGTTATTCATGTTCACGATATAAGGAAAAACTTGGTTTCAAGTAGTGTTTTGAATAATCATGGATATAAACAAGTTATTGAATCGATAAATTTGTTCTTTCTAAATGTGGTGTTTTTATTGGTTTTGGTTATTTATGTAATCAAATGTTCAGCTTAATATTACCACCGACGGTGTTATTTCGACTTTTGTGACCACATATGATCGAGTGTTTCTAACATTTGGCATGCTAGACTTGGTCATGTTCACTATAAAAGGATGCAAGATATGTCTAGGGATGGTTTAATCCTCGCTTTTGACATGGACACTAAAAAGTGTAAAACTTGCATGTTGACCAAGATAACCAAGAAACCCTTTCGTGGTGTTAGTCGTGAGACTAAGATCTTGGAGCTTATTCACAATGACTGTGTGATTTGCATGCCACTCCTTCTTTGGGGAATAAGAAGTACTTTGTGACATTTATTGATGATGCTTCTAGATTTTGTTATGTCTATCTATTACATACCAAGGATGAAGCATTAGATAAATTCAAAGTGTTTAAAACGAAGTGGAATTACAACTGGGTCTTTGATCAAAAGATTAAGGATCGATAGGGAGGTGAGTACATGGATACTCGGTACTTTCATCTGTTGGAATAATCCATGAAATGATCGCCCGCTTATACTCCTCAAAGAAATGGTATTTCGAAAGGAAAAACAGGTCTTGAAGGAGATGGTTAATTCCATGTTGTCCTATTCAGATCGAGTCAAGGGTTCTGGGTGAAGCTATGCTAACGACTTGCTATTTGCTAAATAGGGTTCCCAACAAAAGGAACAAGGTTACCCTTATGAACTCGGACTAAAAGAAAACCCAACTTGAATTATCTCAAGTCCGGGTTGTAGGGTCATTGTAAGACTCCACGATCCAAAGCAAAGACTTTGGGTGAAAGAGGCATCGATCGCATCTTTGTTGGATATCTTGAGCATTCCAAGGCTTTTAGGTTTTATGTTATTGAACCTAATGAACATGTTTCGATTAACTCTATAATTGAATCAAGGGATGCGAGACTTTGATGAGAATAGATTCTCATCGATCCCTAGACCAAGTCGAGGATTCATAATGGAACTCATGATATTGGTGTATCGAGGTCCTCGATGATGAACCATCGGTGGTCCTCGATGAGGTTGTGGTTCAAAGAATCGAACTCGTGCTCGGGAAGAGCAAAAGGGTCGAACTCCAAAGTCATTTGGACTGAGTTTCAACTATACTTAGTTGAAGGTACTAGGATGAGGTCTCGGACCAATACTCCTATTGCTTCATTGTTGAGGATGACCCCAAAACATTTGAAGAAGCAATGAAGTCCCGTGATATTGCTTTCGGAAAGAAGCAATTAATGATGAGATGGATTCCATCATGGGCAACAACACTTGGTGTTGGTTGATCTACCTCACAGTTGCAAACCTTTGGGTTGCAAATGGATTTTCAAAAGAAAATGAAGGTAGATGGAACTATTGAAAAGTTCAAGGCTAGACTAGTTATTCGTGGCTTTAAACAAAAGTCGAATAGACTATTTTGATACTTATGCCCCGTGGCTCGTAAGTACCATAAGACTGCGATTGCTATGGCATCTATTCACAACGGTTATTCATCGATGGATGTGAAAACAGCTTTCTTGAATGGTGAATTGGAAGAGGAGGTTTATATGAACCAACCTCGTGGCTTCATCTTGCACGGAAATGAAAACAAGGTGTGTAAACCGATTAAGTCTCTTTATGGAATGAAGCGACACCTAAGCAATGGCATCAAAATTTGATGAAGTGGTTTTGTCTAGTGGTTATGTTCTTAACCAAGTCGACAAATGTGATATAGCAAATTCGATGAATCGGGAAAGAGTCATCATTTGTCTATATGTTGATGACATGTTGATCTTTGGCATTGACCAAAATCAGTTGACGACAAAGGAATTTTGTCATCAAGGTTCTCCATGAAGGACATGGGGAGGCGATGTTATCCTTGGTATTAGGATTAAACATGAAAGTAAAAGAATTTCTATCTCTCGGTCTCATTATATTGAGAAGGTGCCGAGGAAATTCAATTACTTTGATTGTACTCCGATGAGTACACCTATGGATACTTGTGAGAAGCTAATGCCTAATCATGGCAAGGTCAGTATCTCAACTTGAGTATTCTAGGGTAATTGGTCGCCCGATGTATGCCATGACTTGTACAAGGCCCGATATTGGCTTTGCAGTGGGAAAATTGAGCGGTATACTAGTAATCCTAGTGCTCATCATCGCAAGCGCTTCAAAGGGCATCAAGTATTTGAAGAGAACTATGGATTATAGTCTCTCATATCGGTTACCCATCGTTGTTGGAAGGTTACACCGATGCAAGTTGGATCAATAACATCAAGACAATTCGTCTACCGGTGTCGGGTATTCCTACTTGGTGGAGGTGCAATTTCTTGGGCATCCAAGAAGCAAACTTGCATCACCGGTTCAACAATGGAATCTGAATTTGTGGCTTTAGCATTTCTTTGGTAAAGAAGTCGAATGGTTGAAAAACTTGCTTCGAGATTCCATTGTGGCCTAAACCTATAGCACCCATTTCTATCCGGTGTGATAGTGCGGCTACATTGGCTAGGGCTTATAGCCGATGTACAATGGTAAGTCTAGACACTTAGGTGTCGTGCATAGCATGATTCGTGAGCTTATCATGAATGGGGTGGTATCTATAGAGTTTGTTAGATCTCAATGTAACTTAGCCGATCACTTGACGAAGGGATGGCTAGAGACTTGGTTATAAAGTCGCTAAAGGGATGGGTTTAAGTCCAACTTAGTCATCGAATGCTAGGACACCCAACTCCTCCCGAGGAAACTTAGGAGCCGAGTTCAATGTGGAAACTCGAACATTCGATGGATTGGAGCACATGTTTATTTTACATCCCAAGGTTATGCTCGGAACTCACGAAAGGAGGATGAAGTCTTTACTTCTTCATGGTTAACTTATCTTTGAAAAAGTGCTTGGCGGGAGCATGAATAAAGAGGAACCACCTATGTAAATGTTGAATTTTTGCCGCTTCAAAGCTTTTGGACTTTAGCTTTACAACATTTATGAATTTGGATATGGACACATGGCTTGTATAGTGTCGGGAGCTTTTAAGTGTTTGAAAACTTGTGTGTAGTTATCTTCGTGTATTCAAATGGGTTGAAGGGTTCAATTCTTAGAACACCCCGATTCTCGAATATTTGAACGTGTAATTACTAAGATGGAAATTCAATCCTCGTGACATTTTCGTTTATGCACATGTTTTGCTTGATGTTTATTTTACATGCAAAGGGAGTGAACTAAATTTGGGAGGATTGTTGGAAAATTTAGTGCACTTGTGGGATGGTTCACACCTTGTATTGGGTTAGGAGGTGCAGGTGTACACCCATAAGGTCCATGAACACCGACTCTAATAGTGGTATGTATTAGTAGTGCTTGGTGAAAGTCTTGTTGTGGTTAACACCGATTATGAGTGTTTCCAGGCAAGCAAAGATTTCAAGATCGATGTTTCCACCAGTGGTATCTCACCGAAGTTGTGTTTACAATCAAGCGGTGTAACCACCGAAGCACTATGAAAGTACTAATATAAGTCGATAAATGACGATACAAGCGCATCATTATGACCACGCTTAATTGGTCATGTAACCACTAACTGCTATAATGGGGATAATTATGAGGCTATTAATGGGCGATTAATACTCATAATTCCATTGGAACGGTCAAGAGTAACCTCCTATAAATAGGAGATCCGAACATGCATGAAAAACACACGAAAACACTAAGCACTTATAAGCGCAAGGGTTAAAGAATTGTGCCTAATTCTCTAATCGCATTTGGTCTTATCCCAGTAGATATTCGTGATACCGGGCATTAGGGTCGAATAGTTTACTTTGGAAAGTGATCACACGATTCAAGTGATATCCGATAACCACCTGGTAGTATCTCTTACTGCTGACCATTGTTTGTTTCTCCTGAAACAGTTGATCGTTTCTGCTGAAGTTGATTATCTACACCCTGATTTGGGACGAATAACCACCAACAGCCACTCAAACAATAGTGGCAGAAATCATGTAACCACTTAACAGATAGTGTGCCACTTAACAGATAATGGTTCAAATGATAAAGCCACTTAACAATTAGTGGCAGAAAAAGAAACCACTGAAGATCACTAATTCAATAGTGGTAGATAGTGGTCTGATTTTTTTATTTGGTCAGTTATCTTTATCATCTCTATATAAAGATGATCACTCAGATTTGTAAGACACACCAACAGATTACAACAAGAAATAAACACTCCTAGTTACCCACGGTGGACGTGGTCGATATCAACTACCTTATATCCTTGTGTTCTTAATTGTGGCGGTGTGTGTGGCGATTAATTGTGTTTGTATGTGTCATCCAATCCTAACATATACTACTTAATATGAATAATCAAAAAGTAGGCATCAATCAAGTATTGAATGCATACACTTCAAGATGATTTTTTATGCAGTTTTCTTGTGATGTGGTGAACAACACAAAAGTTATTGTAACATTATGTTTGATACAGATTTTCGGTTATAGTTGTAAGCGCGCATTTATTAGTGTGAATTTCATAAATGAAATACATAAATATGTAAAATAAATACATACCAATGACATCCGGTTCTACCTAGTAATGCAAAGACATGCAACAATAACGGCTGTAAAATAAATACATCTATTAGAGATTAGCAGGGAGCAATTGCATTCTCAACCTGTTAGATAAAAGAATTTCCATCATAATAATGTAACTTTTTCTTTTTATATATATTAGAAACAATACTTTAGAATGTACACATAAATGGCCAGTGTGTGACAGAATATAAATTAAAGAGGTTAGCAGGGAGGAATTGTGTCAACCTATGTATTAGAAGCAATAATTTAGCATGTATATATACATGCATGGCAATATCTATACTTGCCTTAAGTTAGCATGTCGTTGATTCACAAGCTTGAGATTGGGTGTATCATAGGTTCCATTATGACCCCATTTGTCCATTATATTACACCCAATAATCTCCACGTTCACCAAGGAAGGATATCGATGATTACCTTTCCAGCATAAAAGCTCTTGAGGTTATATAAGAACGTAATTCAATATTGACAAGGCGAGGAAACTCAACCATGTCCATATCGCCTTCATCCCGTCCCCATATCACTTCCTCTAAACCGCTACAATACTCTATTGTTAAAGTTTTCAAACCGACAAGCCCTCGTGCTACATTAACAGAGAATAGTCTCACTAACTTATTACAATAAGAAATCTCGACTTTCACCAAGGAAGGATATCGATCGATGATTACCTTTCCAAAGATAAGCTCTTGAGGTTTTCTAAGAGACATAATTCGATCTTGACAAGGCAACGAAACACAACCATGTCGATATCACCTTCATCCGTGACGCCCCGAGCACCTCCTTTAAACTCGACAATCTTTTATTGTTAAAGTTTCCAAATTGACAAGCCCTCGTCTTTGCATTAACAGAGAATAGTCTCACTAGCTTATTACAACGTCAATATCAAGTGTCTCTAAGTTCTTAAGGCTTATATATTGATCCGACACTTCCATAAAACATACAACATATTGAGATCTAACGAGAAAAGGCATTCCACTTTGAAAAAATTGCTTATTAAGGCTTATAAATTCCTCGAACGTAACACCTCATTTATATTTAAAAATTAAATATAAGTTTTCATTTAAAAACAATCTAATGTTCGAGAAAAACATGTACCTATTATACCTATTTAACTTATAAATGAGCAATACATACCCATTAAAAAAAAGGACCAAATATGCCTAAATCTTTTAAAAATTTAACCATTTAACTCATTTTTTTGATTTTGTACGCTACCATCAAAACTCAAAAGCATAAACACATAGCCAATCTTTATCAAATCACATAAGCCCAAATAAACCCATAACCCAAAAACAACAAAGCCCATTAGGTCACACCATTTTAGCACCACGTATATAAACAACTCAAACACCCAAACACTCATCTCTTCCGCCTTTACCACTCCGCCGTCATCATCATCAACAGCTGCAGCAGAAATGGTACAAAAGCTTTCTTTTAACTCAGCGCGTGCATCTCACGCGCTCAGTTTTTATATAAAAAAAGTACTAACTTTTTTGGCTTGATGATATTTGTAGGTGAAGTACTCAAAGGAGCCTGATAATCCCACCAAGTGTGAGTAAATCTTGTTTGGGTTGGGTTTTTTTTAGCTTATTTGATGGGCTTATTAGCTTATTGAAAACTTGGTAATCTTTATAAGGTCATTTTTTTATATTTGTTTAGCTTATTTGACGAGCTTATTAGCTTGTTAGAAATTTGGCAATCTTTATAAAGTCATTTTTTTTTTAAATATTTTTTAGCTTATTTGATGGGCTTATTAGCTTATTGAAAACTTGGGAGGTTTTTTTTTTTTTTTTTTTTTTTTTTTTAGCTTATTTGATGGGCTTATTAGCTTCTTGAAAAATTGATACTTTTTCAATAAGCTCACAACCCAGATGAATAACCAACTGTTTTAGCTTATTTGATGAGCTTATTAGCTTATTGTAAATTTGGTAATCTTTATAAGGTAATTTTTTATATTTTTTTAGCTTATTTGATGGGCTTATTAGCTTATTGAAAAATTCATCAACTTTTTAATAAGCTCACAACCCACATCAAGAACCAACTGTGTTAGCTTATTTGATGGGCTTATTAGCTTCTTGCAAAATTTAATAATTTTATAAGGTTGTTTTTAGCTTATTTGTTGGGTTTATTAGCTTATTGAAAATTAGGTAATCTTTATAAGGGCATTTTTATATTTTGTTATCTTATTTGATTGGCTTATTAGCTTATTGAAAAATTCATCAACTTTTTAATAAGCTCACAACCCACATCAAGAACCAACTGTTTTAGCTTATTTGATGGGCTTATTAGCTTGTTGAAAAATTTGATAATCTTTATAAGGTTGTTTTTAATGGCTTATGGGGATGAGCCTATGTAATATAATTACATAAGCTACCAAAGTCATATGCCTTTAAAAATGGCCTTGTAAAGATTATTAATTTTTCGATAAGCTAATAAGCCCATAAAATAAGCTAAAACAGTTGGTTGATGATGCAGATTTTACTATGTGGGGGTTAGCTTATTAGCTTATTGAAAAATTTGGTAATCTTTATAAGGTTGTTTTTAATGGCTTATCACCTTGGTAGCTTATGTAGTATAGTTACATAAGCTCATCTTCATAACCCACATCGGTAACCAACTGTTTTAGCTTATTTGATGAGCTTACTAGCTCATTGCAAAATTTGATAATCTTTATAAGGTTGTTTTTAAAGGCTTGTGTAGATGAGCTTATGTAATGAGAATACATAAGCTACCAAAGTCATAAGCCTTTAAAATTTGATAATCTTTATAAGGTTGTTTTTAAAGGTTATTAAATTTTTCAATAAGCTGATAAGCTCATCAAGTAAGCGAAAAAAGTTGGTTAGTGATGTGGGTTATGAGCTTATTGAAAAGTTGATGAAATATGTGTTTTTTAGCTTGTTTGATGGGCTTATTAGCTTATTAAAAAATTTGATAAGCTTTGTAAGGTTACTTTTTATGGCTTATGGATATGAGCTTATGTAATGTTGTTACATAAGCTACCAAGGTCATAAGCCTTAAAATAAGCTAATAAGCTCATCAAGTAAGCTGAAACAGTTGGTTATTGAAAAGTTGATGAATTATGTCGTTATTTTAGCGTTTTGGAATAGCTTATTCCCTGGCTTGTTAAGATTTTGAAAAGCTTTTCATCACCTTATTATCCTTGAATTATGGCTTATTTACAGTAACTATAAGCTCATGACCAAACAGAGTGTTTTGATATCTTGATAAGTCAATAAGCTCTGAAAATAAGCTATTCCAAACACCCCTTTAGATTTGTCAAGTTATATTGTTATGAATGTTACTTGTTAGTAATACATTGAAGTTGTATGGAATGTTGGAATAAGTATTATAAGTAGGTGCTTTTAGCTGATGAAATAACAAGCTCTTTTGTGTTAAGGTTTTTTACTAGGCTTATAACCTTATGTAAAAGTTGAAGTGTAAGCTCACATTTTTTATTATGAGCTTATTAAGTTGAGTTCATGACTTATTTAAGGTCTTAAGTTCAACTTGAAATGCTCATAAGCGGAAAAAGTGAGCTTATGACATTTTTAACTTTTACTAAATAATCTAACACGAGCACCTCCTATATAGGCTTTTTTGTGGGTGAAATGAGCTGGTAAGATTAAATTTTAAATGTAGAACAATTGTAGATTGATCAAACACTTTTTAAATTGTTTGTAAGTACTAAAAAGTTGAATGTAGTGCAGTTTTTGAATTTTGGGGTTAGTGCATTAAGAGTCTATAAGCCCCTAGAACATTTTTTTGGAATGAAAAACGCTTCCAACTTGGTCTAAAGTACAAGAACAGCATGTAGTTGTGCTCTATGGATGTAGTGTATCACATTTTTGTTTCGACATTTAAATTGTGCTGTTCTGACTTCTGACATCGATGTCGTTTTGCAGCTTGCAAGGCCAGAGGTTCTGATCTCAGATGTCACTTCAAGGTAATTGAAACAGACATTTTTGCCCATATTTATGATCTGAAATCACTGTCATTATAGAAGTTGTTTTTAGGTGTCGTGATATGCTATGTATTTATCTTGGTTTTTGATATTGTTGTTTGCAGAACACCAGGGAAACCGCACATGCTCTCAGGAAGATGCCTTTGATCAAGGCTAAGAGGTATTTGGAAGATGTCTTGGTCCACAAGCAGGCTATTCCATTTACCCGTTTCTGCAGAGGTGTTGGGCGTACTGCTCAGGCTAAGAACAGACATTCCAATGGTCAAGGTCGATGGCCCGCCAAGTCAGCAAAGTTCATTTTGGATTTGCTTAAGAATGCTGAAAGCAATGCTGAGGTACGTTTTTGCCAGTCATTGCCATTGTGTCCAGTTGCGTGTGAATACTAAATATCAAATAGGTCAAATTTGAAAGTCTTATTAATATGTTCTTATGCTGATGGTACTACATTTATGAACTAAATGTTGCTTTGGTGATATCAAGTTTTTTTAAATTTTAATTCCAATGGTTGTTAGATTAGCTTTTTTAGTGGGCTTATTGGCTCATATGGATTTTAAAACGCAGATTAAGGTCACCTTTTTGATGGAACGGGCATAACAACTTAACGGGCAACTCTTTTTGCAAACTAGCCTATAAGCTCAAGTTCATGAGCTCTTTTTGCAAACTAGGCAACTCTTAACGGCTTTTTTCAAATATCAATAAGCTGATGGCCATGAAAGAAGCTTTTATGACTGATGACGTAAAACTGTATTTTTATCATAATAGAACGTGTTTTAAACAAATGTCAATAAGCCGATGGCCATGAAAGAAGCTTTTATGACTGCTGACATAAAACTGTATTTTTATCATAATAGAACGCGTTTTAAACATCATGCTAGTCCCAACTAGCATTTTTTTTCCGCTGTTAATATTTTGTGTGGCGTTATAATAACGTTGCAGGTGAAAGGTTTGGATGTTGATGCTCTTGTCATTTCTCACATTCAAGTGAACCAAGCTCAGAAGCAGAGACGTAGAACCTACCGTGCTCATGGGCGTATCAACCGTAAGTTTCTGAACTTGCATCTACTTGAACATACTATCATAGCTTGTAACACGTTTTAATCGGATAAATATTGATTTTGCTTTGCAGCTTACATGTCATCTCCATGCCACATCGAGTTGACTTTGTCTGAAAAGGAAGAACCCGTGAAAAAGGAGGTAAGCTTCATACTTCAGTTCTCAGGACCCGTGAAAAATGATCCAAAATTGATTTGAAAAGTCATTTAAGCCAAGTAAATCGCTATGAACTTTTCTTGTTGCTAATTTGTGATATGTTGATTTTGCAGGCTGAATCCCAGTTGGCCAAGTCCAAGTAAACGTAGGATGTCGGAAGCTAGTAGTGGTACTAAATCAGTTTTGAACTCTTTGTAGACTGATTGAGCCATTTATGTTTTTGAAGACAAGTTTTGTTCTACATATTTTGACGTGTAAAATGATATTAGATTCTGTGATGTGCCGTTTTGATGATCATGCGGGTTATGGTTTTATAATGGCAAATGGATTTGGTTTAATGTTTTCCGGTATCTTATTATCATCTATGTGACGCTACGAAACATTTTATGCATTGTTACTTGTAACTGATATTTATGTTCACGCGTAAATCCGTAATCTTTTACGCTGTTTGTTTTCACCATCTTTTCTTGACTAAATGAACACAGACGCAGGTTTGCTGCCTGTTAAAGAGTTCTGCGTATGAGGTAGCACTTTACAGCAAATATCATTGTCACTTGTGAGTGCGTGTTTGGTTTTTGTTTGAACCATTTTGGTCGCGAGACCAACAGACTTGGCACTTTACATAATTTAAGTTGTTTCATATCTTACAGATTTTACATCAGTAGTCTATAGAGCACATTTTTTACAACCCATTTTGTCATTTATGCTAATCTAAATGTGGGTAAGTTGGAAAATTGTGCACATTATGTGTGCAAACTGCGTTTTTTTTTTTTTTTTTTTTTTTTTTGATATAGTACTTTTAGTTTTTTTTAACTAGGCCCGTATACGCGTTTGGCGGCAGCAGACCCTTAGCGGTTCTTTATGCATTATACGCATTGTTTGCATTCCTTCATTAGCAAGGTTGCGTCATTTAGTTTTTAATTAGTTTGTATTCCTCTATTAGCTTTTCAAACATTCATTCATTATTTTTTCAAATATTTCTCCATTAGCTTATCAATAGTTATCTATACTATTTATAAAGCATTTAACACTCTTTTTTCTAAATTTTTTTTATGATGTCATTAATGTGTTTTTCAAATATTTCTCCATTGCATAATGTACGGGTACTACTAAATACACTAAAAAGGTTCCAAACATTGATAATGGTTCGTAATTTGTAACAAATAGAGTAATTAAGTAGAAATCTTAACAGTCATAGGCGTAGCTTTGAAAGTAATAAGAGGGATATTTTTTTTCTTTTTTTTTAATTATTATTTTATATGTTAATTATATCCGCAACTTTTACGTTTTACTTTTCTCAAATTTGTTTCATGCTTTTTAACTTTTAAAATTCTTGTTCCATCGCCTCTCGCAAATGGAGATGACATAATATTCATTTTGTGATACTACATACTCGTATAATAAAAATATGAACTTTTAATCTTACTGTTATCTTTTAATTAATACATTTGTAATCAACATCTTCACTACATCGATAGTCTTTGTTAGCAGGGGTGGAGCCAAAAATTTAAGTTAAGAGGGCCCGATTTGTTTTTCCCGTCTGCCACATCTCGACAACAACTTTTGCATTTGGACGACGTATAATATCTTATATATGAAAGACTAGTTATAATGCCCGAGCACACACGAGTTTTTGTATATATTATGTTTTTTTAAAAATCGATTACTAATTTATTTCTTTACATTAGACAAAAATATTTTTAAAATCACTCTCGCCTTTTACTAAGTTTTTTTCTTTATACTTTTGACACTTAAACTTTTATGTTTATTTTTTTTCTTGACAATTGATTTTTTTGAAATGAAAAATTCCAAATAGAATTTGTTTTTTTATTATATAAATGATGATGAATGATAAAGATCCTATAAGTTCTAAATGGAAGAATTTGTTCCGATTTTTTTTACTATTCAATAACATTTATAAGATAAGTTCGTAATACTTAATTTTAAGATAAGACATTTCTAAAAAATAACACCTTGCTAATGACACAAATATGGAGTAAAAGCCATCCATTATTTTTTAAAAGAAAAACAAATTTACTTTTTTTTTTTTTTTTTTTTTTTTGCAAAAGTGAAATATTATGATGAAAAGATCAAAAGATCTCATAGAGATGATACATTGAGGAAACTAAACATTACGACCCATTTGAACCTACTAAACCTTGAATGAAACTTGAGATGCGATGACGAAATTGAAGAACAAAACTACTCAACTGAGAAAACATGAAACATCTATGATTGCTTCTTTTCCTGAAACCGTGGAGACTAACTAAAGATGATAGCATGGCAATTCTCAAATAGAGCTAACACAAGAAACTGTGAATAAATCTGCAGCGATAAACCTTTATGTTTCTTTACCGTGATGAGCTAACTCTTGCAAAAACTCATCAAATGTTCTGTTATTTTGAAAATCTTTTTGATTCTCGCCAATGTAGATGCCCAATGATTTTCCAATATTCTTCACTTTCTCGCATCTGTCATCAATTTCTTCCTCTTCTAAGAAGTCATCGTTCATAAAATCATTGAGAGACAGACCTTCACCGACGACACCCCGACCTTGCTTATTCTTTTTGCACTTTGCTTTTCTTTTTGAAAAGGCAACAAGATTGGACCTAATATTATCTGATTTGAAGCCGACCTGTAACTTGTTTTTGTATTTTTCTTTATCTTTCTTCTTTGTGACCTCTGCTTCTTCAATGTTTTTCCTTGCCATGTTGCAAATTTCATGCCCACACACCTCATTGACAAGAAACTCATGAGCTTTATGATTAGTCAACTTTTCCATTGGGAAGTCCCCACGTAAGTTACCGTTAAGATTCCTAACTTAAGTGGAATTCATATTTTGAATATTAGGAGCATTTAAAGGATGAGACAAATCTAATTGCCATTGCTCAAGGATGCCGGAATGAAATCCATCCATATTGGTAGAAAACAAACTGTTGACATTAGGGGTGCCGGAAATTTCCGAAACCCATATCGGTAAAGAAAGTGTCTCGTTGACACTAAAGGACCCCGCGACATGGATGGGTTTCGGGTCATTAGTTTCAATAAAACAAAATATAGAGTTTTCTTGACAGAAGCTGAACTGATCTTTGTCAATGTAGAGAACCTTGCCCCAAGCCTCACCAATATTAGAGATATTAAACCTACACATTAAATATATTTTTTACTTTACACTCTCTCTCCACCTATCATCTTCTTCCCCATTAAACATCATCATATCATCTACTATTTTCATGTTTACTGTATCCGATTTTTTCTTTCTATTATGTAACATAAATCTGAAATTTGATGCCCCTACCAGGGTTGGGGGAGGCCCATCACCCGCCTGCCACCCCATTGGCTCCGTCTCTGTATATTGTAGTAGGCTTGTTGGGGGAGTTGGGGGAGGCCTAGCACCCATTAGTCACCCCATCCCCTCAGCCCCTGTTTGTTAGTTGTCATACTTCAAGATAATACGTGTTTGGTTATTGATCTTATAAATAAAAGTACTACCAGGTGGGCTTGGTCACTTTGGGTTAAAACTTATATGTTTCATCGTACGTCCAGGACCAGTTTGCTTGTTGGTCCTTGGTGATGTTCTTATCGACATTTTACTCGTTTCCGCCATTGTCCAGCCACACTTTATTTCAAATATCAAATTTGCAACATCTTAACTTATGTTTGTCGCGGTGCCGCCTAAAGTAACACGGAAACCGAAGAGTTTGCCTGGGGACTTTTAATTTCCATATCTATCCGCTTATTAACGATGTCAAAAAATAATAAAGGAAAGGCTATCTACATTGAGTCTGATGAAGAGGAGTGGTCATTGATCGTATAAATAAAAGTACTACCAGTGGGCAAAAGTGTTAGACAACTATTTTCTCTCTGATTTAGTTCTTGAGGGATTTGGCGATGAACCAATTAGTGAGTATGGTTCGTATAGGAAGATACCTAAGGTATTATTACTATTTTAGACTCAACTATCGGACAAAAGTCTCTGCCACTACATGGGTTGATCTTGAATGAGTATATATGTGCCCATGTTTCTAGTTTATAAGCAGCGTGCACCCACTCTTCAGGTATACCAACTCCTCTTCCATTCTCATTCATGTGGTTTATTGAAGTCAGCTCTCACTTCCTACAACAACAATCCTTTCTATCCAAGTTAACAACATACTGATCCTCGTAAGGCACAATGTAACACCCCGCCTACTCAGACCAAAATATTGTCCGCTTTGCCCGCAGGCTCACGGCTTGTTTTGTGGCCTTATTTGAAGACTTCCGACAAGTCACGTAAACAAAGCCGAGAGCTGCGGGCAAAGCGGACAATATGTGGTCCGAGTAGCGGGTGTTAAATGGTATCGAGCCACTCTTGAGCCGCTCGGGATGGTGGGGCAAACCTCATCAAGGACGATGAGTCCCTAAGGGGGGTGATTGTAACACCCTAGGCAAATCCCATATCGGCTGTGGCCTGGAGAGATGCTGGGCTCATAAGATAACATTCGCCTTACAATGACACAACGCGTTTTGTGGTCCACTGCGAGTAGGGTTCACAAGGAACTACGCAGTTAAGCGTGCTCGTGTGAGAGTAGCAATGGTATGGGTGACCTACCGGGAAGTCTCACACGAGGGCCACAAAAACAAAGCCGTGAGCCATCAGGGCAAAGCGGACAATATTGTGTAATAGTAGGCGGGATGTTACACACAGTTACTTGATATAAAGAACCTTCAATCCATTGAACAACGTAATCAATAACTTCTTTTTTTTATAGCATCATAGTCAAGACTAGCCACCTTAAAAAGTATGTTACGAGGCAAATGCACAATTACTTGATATAAACATCCTTTAATCCATTGAACAACAAATGTACCTTCTTTAAAAACCAAGAACGATATTTAAGTAAATAGTAAAATGCTCTATGTTCTTACCATATTTTGCAGAGGCAAGGACGATCGATGTAATCTAACTGGAACTATAAGTCAACGAGTAAAGTGGAATGAGATTGTGAGTTATTTTCTTGCCTGCCAACACGGGATTTGTGAATAGGTGGTCGGGATATTGTGGTAACAAGTTAGAGCGGCGGAGCCAATGAGGATTGTCTCTGAAGATGAAGGGGTATATTAGTCATTTCATATGTATTTGACCTTGATTAACGAGATAACTAACGGACATTAGCAAAAAGTAGCTCTCGGTTGTTGTTTTGCAAGAAAAGAAAACATTAATGTCGTTTTTGCAACAAAATTTCTCTCGGTATGATCTTTACGCATTTGGGCTACTTTAAGGACCATTTTGCAATTTAACCTATATAATAAAACTAAATAGATAAACAAAAGAAGGGGAAAAAAGAATTATAAAGGTGAATAATAATTAACTAATGAAGGCTAAAAAGAGAGAGAAAAAAAGATCAATGATTAGTAGTATAATGATGACTAAAAAGCAAAATATAAAAAGCAAGTCAATGATTAGTAGTTAATGATTAGTATAATGATATTAGTGTATTTAGACTATCCATAATGTACATAATACATAGCTTTTACTAATTTATCTTTCACAATATTTTAATAGAAAATTACCAAAATGGGACAGTATCTTTTTGAATGTCTCCATCATGGTCAATTTTGAAACCAATCTTCAAAATGGTCATACTCA